>BLKM01008244.1:185680-244457 GCA_013340265.1 Coptotermes formosanus | reverse complement strand
TGTGTAAAAAAATAACACAGTCCTCTTGAGAAGCAGTGAAGAAATTCCTTGCATTTTACAGAACATGAAGTTCATTATCATGTTCACAAAAGGTCAAGAAAGCTAAGAAATACATATAAAATTTTAGCTAGCAAACACAAATGGAAAAGACCATTTTGAAAGTATTAGGCATAGAAGGGAGGATAATATTAACATAAACCTTGAACAACATTAACATGAATATTTAAAAAATTGGATGAGGGTGTGGACTGGATTCAACTGGCTCAGACTATGGTCCAGAATATAAAAATTATCTCTGGGCTTCAGACAGGAGAATAATTGCTCAGTGTCTATCACCTTCCCATGGGAGACTCCATTCCATGGAGTTAGCTGAATACAAAGGTTTTGTTCATACATACATTCTGAAAAGTTTCACATTAATTCATACCTAGGGTTACTATTACTGTTCACATTTTCGTAGTAGAACAACATTTCAAGGTTTGTAATGCCTTTAGTGTCCGGTGCCCGAAGCCACATGGGTACAGTGTGGGTCTGTCCCAGACAAAGGCAAGCTGCCATGTCGTTAGGCAAAGAGATGTGTGTCACTTGATGTGCACCCTGTTGCTGCAGTGAGGCCTCCCCAAATGAGAATAATTCTGGAGTTGGTGATGCAACATACAATGCTGTTAATGCTGTCCTTCCAGTATTCTGAAACTCCAGTGTAACCCGCTGCAGCTCTCCACAGAGCATCTCCGAATTAAGATCTCTAAAAGTGACCTACAACATGAAAACAATTTGTTATGTAACCTTCCAATGCCACGACTGATTAAATCCACAGTAAAAGTAGCTGCATGAAGTACCAGAATATCAGACTGACAAATCATATTTTAAAGATTACTGTCTTTTGGAATGTGATACCATGCAGTCTGGTAGCTAGTTACCACCATTTGTGGAGACACCTATTACCTGCCTCTACATAGATGAGATGGAGGCAGCGGGATCCTACCAGAATATGTGATGTCACACAACTCTTCTACTTCTTCTATGCCCGAGACAGATACAAGAGATTCCTCCAACACATTGGCAACTAGCTGCCAGATTATATTGTGTGAGATCCCAGAAAACTGTAATATTCATGGTCACCACAGGGTGAAACTCCCGTTTTTCCTGCTCTTTCTGTTATATCAGAGCCTCACATTATACAAAAAATTTGCCTGGAAACAAATCTCCCATTAACTTACATACAGTAACAAAAGATGATTGATGATGATGATGATGACGACGACGACAACGATGACGATAATAATGCTGTTTTTTGAGAGGGCGGGCCTTAATTGTTAATTATTCCCTTCAATAACCACTCTTTAAATCTGTGTGGTATTTAATGATGCTGTAGATTGGTAATATTATGTAGCACCAGTGATTAGCAAATGAATGAATGGAATGAATGAATGAATGAATGAATGAATGAATGAATGGCTATGGAGCATTCGTGAAATGACAGTGACATTAGAAAACTAAACTACTTAGAGAATAATCTGTCCCAAAGCAAATCCGGTCACCTCAAGTCCCACATGGCCTGGACTGGCCTGGCATTGAACCCAGGCCCTTAATGGTGACAGGGTGGCGGCGAATCACCTCAGCTGTAGCATGGCCTAATGATCATTCTCAGTTTCTTGTTCCACTTGGTCTGTAATTTGTCCGTCTTTAACCTTCAGTAAATAGATTTAAATGCCAACTGTACCTCATGATGGCTTGAGCTTTTCTGGCTTAGTATGGACATTTAAAGTGCTACCAAGTAAACACAAAGAGACCAGCATATGGCATACTAGGCCATTTGCCCGTACATTTTAAAACCCAGCATATGGTCACATAGGACAACAAATGTTAGTTCACAGAGTCTCTCTGCATTCTATCACCATGGGCAATCAATTACCTTCTGTATTACAAAATTTCATTCTGCACTTATTTGGTCTTGAATTGACCTACATTGTCTTGATTTCTTCTGTAGACTTTTCATATCACACTTTGTGGTTTGTCTCATTAACCTTTACATGGCTGGGTTGGTATTTAAATTTTTGCACATGGTTTATAACAAACATATTAGTTGAACTGAAAGAGATAAAATTATGACATAAATGGCATTTTGTGGAAAATAAAATGGAGATTATGCAGCATGTCTTAAACATACTGTAAATTTCCTTGCTGCCTAAATATTTAAAATGAATTTGCAGAGGTGATTTTTTTTACATACATGCACATACGCAAACATAGATCGTTTAAAGGTTAATTTCACCTCAGCAATTATAATTCTGGGTTGTCTTTAGCCTTTAATCCACCATCTTAGCCTTTACAGCTACTTCAAGTTCTTTTTGTAAATTATGTTCGTGCCTTTTTACGCAGTCAATTGTCACAAAAGTGTTCACCTTCCCTCAAGAACACATGCACTGTGTTATAGCTCATGCAAAAGCCTGCAGTCAAGCCATGTTGTAGTTACAGCTGATTTACCAGAGCTCTGCAAATCTGTCTCAGGGATGTGTGAGTAAGTCGAGTGCAGGTTTAGGAATTCTGTCTCTGTGACTCAAGGGCAAGTTGGGGGTTCAGGTTTCATGTTCCTATTTAACAGTACACATAACTAACATGTTATAAATTCTTATTCTGCTATTTCACAGAACAGTTATTGTTTTAACAATGTTGTGCATGAGGCCTTTAATTTTCAGAAAATTATTTATTTTAGCATACATCGTCTATGTACTTTCAGGTAATGAAGGTTAAAGTAGTTAAATTTGGTGACCTTTGCTCCATTTTGTTGCTGGTCACTTTGTTCCTGGCTGGATCAGTTCATGAATTTCACGCACACAGGCATTCTGTGCAACAAAAAATAAAGCACCTAAATTTTCTCAGACCCAAACCAGAAGTGACATAACCATGCAGCTGCTGTCATAATGCCAGCCATCTGTGGCTCCTGCGCCTTCCATTCATGACAATCACGCCAGACATCTACTTACATAAGACGCCAACATATCTGCCTGACTTAAAGATAACCATAGATTTATATCCACCAATTTTCCAACATGTGTTACCAGGATCCGTGGCAAAGCACTAATGAAGATTACACTGCAACTGAACATTCATACTCAACTGTACCTACAAGGACAATGCACGAGACTGTGGTTCTTTGGAGATCAAATACACTAGCTTGGTCTAAGTTATCATCATTAGATTCACAAGGTCCTGGTGGATGTCCAAGCATTAGAACTTATATTGTTCTGTAGGTTTCTTGGAAACCGTCCTCCGTAAGATTTAAGAAAGCCTAATGTTTTGGAGATGAGTTCATGGATGGAACCACGGCTCATTTGCAGATGACTTGCCACTTCTGATCTCAGAGTCACAGTGTGGACTCATTAAATGTTCTAATCAGTTGTTGATGCGGATGGTTACCCCAGGTGTTCAGCAACATTTTTGAAATTTAAATCCATTCATAAACACTTAACTTCAGTAAAGTACTCTTCCCATATTGTGCTAAAAGTGTTTGATGGTGTTCTGCTCCTGGTGCACCTTCAGCCCTCAAAAATTCGATCACTGCACAGTGCTCTTCTTTGGTGCAACAGCAAGTGAAGCAGACACATGAACATCATTATCCCAACACAACAACTGACTGTTCAAGATCCAAACTGCAACATGGGGACTAAGTGTGCCTATACTTATTGTTGTGTACACAATTAGCAGCACTGCCAACAAAATAAGAAAGTTCATGAAACACTGGATACTTTCTGATTCACCCACATACTTCATCATTCAGTTTGAAGAGACAACCGCGAGATGTTGCCAGATATGAACCTTTTTTGATAATACTAATACACATCACTGGAGACCATTTCGGCTTGACAGTGAAAGCACCACATGTATGCTTCTATGTGTTACGTTAACCTCCCACTTAGCAGCATCTGTCTACCAAAATAATAATTCTGAGCACAAAACTATGAAATGTGAAATCAGCTAAATTTTCATAGTCAGGACTAGGGAAATAAAGTGTAAATACCAGGAGAATATGCAATTGGGTAAATGTCAAATCCATTAAAATTTAAGATTGTTCGTATGGGTATTTGGCTAGGACCTTACAGAAAGTGTATAAATTGCATAAACTGCGAACAGCAGGAATATAAAGAAGGGGTTTCACTGTGTGTATGTGTTTCTTATAAGAAAAAGTAAATGTCACCCCATGACATGTCTCGGCTGGCACAGAGAGGAGGCAGAGGTATAGCTCCAACACACTTGCAAGCAACCTGGCACTAGGAGGACGGGGGGGGGTGCTCAGCAACATGCTCCGGCTGCTTGACCCTCAGGAAATGCCTGGTACGCATTGTACAGGAGGTTGGGTGTGCCTTGGGGCTGATCTGGACAGCATGGAAAATTTCACCCTCACAGAGATTCATTCCCTGGATCATTCAGCCCATAGGAGTTGCTATCCTGGCTATGCAATGCCAGCTGTATTTTATTACAGGAAACAACAGCTACTTTGAAATCAACATTACCCGTCTGGCTGTACCATATTTTTCCACATCATTTCATTAACAGCACAATTTTCATAAAAAATGTATTGCCCATACAATGTGTTTTTGACTTTCTCTACAACTTTTGTTTGAACCGTTTCTCTTCTAACAAGAATTCCGTGACATATTATCATAAATCTACACAGGTCACCATGTAAAATGCCTGTTATTCTTGTCAGATTTTAATGATACTTGAATTTTCATGACAGATTTTCAAAAAATCCTCAAATATCAAACCCATCCAGTGGGAGCAGAGTTATTCCACGTGGATGGACACAGACAGACAGACAGACAGACAGACAGACAGACAGACAGACAGACAGGCAGGCAGGCAGGCAGGCAGGCAGGCAGGCAGGCAGGCAGGCAGGCAGGCAGGCAGGCAGGCATAACACAGCACAGTCGCTTTCGCAATTTTGCAAACACACCTAAAAGGGGTGTGAGACGAAGCCACACTAAATAAACAACAGAATCATAATTGCCAAGGTTGGTGGGTGCAGAAGAAAAACCAACAGGGCTGTACAAGAATGGCCGTAATTGGCTGATGCATATGCTGCATTCCAGGGTACTTCAAACATCACACCATGCAACACAGTGTTAATACTAGCCTCTCAACTAGCTTGCATCTCTGGATAATGTAATTTACCTGTAATAAAGGTGCCGAGTCAACAACATTAATCTCCAATCTTCTGTCTTGTAGATCCTGTGACCCTCTATCCTTCGTGGACCTTGGTCTTTGTCTCCTAATAGTAAACACTTGTTTTCCTAAAACTGATATTGTGTGGGGTGTGGTGTCTGACGGATCTATGGATTGCTGTGCTGCTGGGCCTGACAACTGGTAAGCAATTCCCAAGATGTTAAGTTCTCCTACTGATTTTGGTGTAACAGACAATACCACCTGCAAAAATGGAAATGACATTAAAAATCTTCATATAGCATATACAGAACATAAAAAGGCATTCTTTACATATACCGAGCTTGTTATTAACAGTTTCCCATACTGAAGCTCCATGTTATTTACTAAATGGGTGAATATCTCCCCATATTCCTTTTAATGTTATTGTTTTATATCTCATTTATTTATAATTACCTATGATATTATTCAAAACACCTTATAACAATAATCATAATAGTACTTAACATCCTTACAATGTGACCGGCCAAGCGCTGAGTCGGAGAGATTATCCACTTCTAACACAAAGTATGTGATAACGTCCTGCCCAACACTGTCACATACTGCAGGAGAAAACTTGGTATAATAACAAAACTACAAACTTGTATTTTAATTGTAAAGGTGAGGTCTCTACCTCAGTCCTTCGCTTTCATATAATTGTAGCCCTACCCGATGATGCCTGCAATTACCAGCCGAAACATGTAGTGAATGTGATGAATAAATGAATATATAATCATTTATAGCATCGCATTAATCGCAGTATCAATAAACTAACATTGAAGTAACTACACACATGCACACACACACCACTGATCTAGTGCCACTTCAGTCACAACTATCTTGCACAAAGCCACCCAGCACTGAACCAAGGCTCCAGAGAAAATTAAACTTCAATTTCATTCGACAATGCCCTAATTTGAGACTAGGTCCATTCTTCAAAGAAATTTGATATATATATTGTTGTTTTGCCAAGTCATTTACAACTTAGCAGGGGCCCTTTAAACATCTTTTTCAGATTTCTTTCTGAGCTACCACTGCAGTGCGAAGAACTAATTTATTTCAACGTGCCACATCCTGTACGTCATACGTGATCCACATTTCATAAAGTACCGTTAGATTCTGTGGAGAAATTCAAAAAAGAAAAACTCTTTTGCGCTCATCAGCACTTTTCCTTAATCACAGCAGGTTCGTTGAGCCCTGGTAATCTGTATACTACAGGCAACATGAGCTGAGTTCCCATGACTTTACATGTCTCAAATTGGAGTATATACAGTGAAACCCTGTTAAGAAAATTTTGTAAATTCCAAGTAAATGCTACTTACTAAGCAGGAAATTTCTTAAAAAGGTAATTTTCATGAAATGGGAGAATTTTGGTGCTTTTTTATCCTGACTTCTTAGGCGGGAAATTTTCATAACCGGGTTTTTCTTACGTGAGTTTCACTGTATGTACAACTTGCATGGGTAAATGTGTGCATACTTCCTGAATACAATCTGGTTTCAGCATAACAGAGTTGATGTGTTGTGTGTGAACAGGACTCTCAGCTGTTTCTGACATCATCTCATTGTCTACAAGCTGAGATGTGGCCCCACTAGGCTTCTTGAAGTTCCATAACAAATGAACATCATGTAGAGGCAGCAGAACATGCAGAGGGTTATGCAGCATCACACAGACAGTCACCGGCTCTGTAATATCAACAAGCACAGCAATTAGAAACCATAAATACTATTATGGGAACAACAGAACTGTCTTATAAAGCATACAATGACAGCCACACACTGTAGTTAGTTTACAATTAAATTACTGCAGCAATTTGTTGTTCTTAACATACAGGATATATATTCCCATCACACATAACACAATGCAGTGAGTTACATATATTACAATCACTTAACATACTGGTTTAACCATGACACCATGTCAACTATTAACTGAATATTATGAATTAGGTAATGACACATTTCAACTCATAACTTCTTCAGATGAACTGGGTACTTAGGTACTGTCTTCCCTAGGCAGCACAATCCTGGTACAGCTGAATGTCATAAAATAATTACAGAGAGATAAATGTCAGAACTTAACTCTGCAATAAACTGAGCTGTCACTGAAGCATTCAAAATTTCCAAGGATGAAAACAAGCACAGAATTATGTGCTGGTTAAAATTATTAGATCAAGTATGACCATGCCTGCCTGCCTTCCTTTTTTTAAAATTTACCATCCTACAAGTCCACATGCTGGTTTCAAATTATAAAGCTGATCAGGTTAGTGAGCCACATGCTGGTCTCTGTGGGTTTTGTCCATAGCACAAATGTTGATGCACAACAAACAGACTACATGGCATCAATAAGAGTAACCTTCATGAGTTGGTTATTTCCCAAATGACAATTATGAAGGCAACTTCAACAATTCAAAGAATCATTTCATCACCATTTCTACGTGACAATGATGTTCGCTTCTAAGTACATTCAGTCTAGCAGTGTAATACCATACCTCCCACAATTCCAGTAGGCCTGGTTGTGTTGTTTGTAGTGCTGGAGTAGAGTTTAACTGTTGGTTTGAAGATCATTGGTAATGAACCTTGTGCTTCAGCAACCAAGAGTTCTTCTAATTTGGACCACCTGAAATTAAGACTCAACAATGCACGATTTCAGGCTTCTGCTGCAGTGCAAATGAGATCTTCGCTTTTCTGGAATGTTACGCAGCATACATTGGTAGTTATTTACCGAATTTTTGGGACAACCTATCAGTCCCATCTTCAAGGGTCAAGCAGTCCAAGAACATGACCCTTGAAAGACGCTTTCTTTGAACAATGTGCTAAAATTAATGCACATCAACTGAAGTATAATATTTCTCTGCAGTTACTGATTTAATTATGAGATTAATGCTACTAATTTGATTTAATTATAACATTAATTTAATTATGAGATAAAGTTCACCTGTGGTGTTTACAACACTAAAACCCACACATTTATATAAATAAATGTAACTCACCTGATGTCTGTTTCATCTGTAATACAATTTGAAAATGTGATGTCTGTTGCAGGTACAATATTTGAGGCTCCATCTTGAAATGGCAGAGCAGAAAGTGAGCCTAACAAAACTCGGACAGCATTGCCATCAACTAAGGGCAATGGAAGAACAGGAAGAGCATTTCCCATGGAAGCTTCCTCAGCAATGAGTTGCTAGAACAGATAATAAGTGTAGCTTACAGGACTGTATTTTGTTTCCCACCTCAGTAATTACGTATGAAGAAAGTCCTTGAATATTTTTATTATACCTGTATTAAAATTTCATAATAACATACATACTTTTTATAGTTACTGGAACTTCACTGAATGAACAACTCGCTGTATTCAAAACCTACAAGTGACAGAGAAAGCAAGACAGAAAATGTGCAAAACAATTATTCTGAGGAAGTAAAGGGTTACACTGTAATCAGTAAAATTCCAAATCAGGACTGGGAGAGATGGTAAGCTTTTTTAACACAGGCACATTGCTTTCCTTATCTTGTTACTGTCTGGTAAAGCCAGGCTGACTTGTATTTTCCTTTCACACCAGCATCCAGTCTCATTTTGCCCTTCTCAGAACCACTGACTGCATTTGAGAACAAACACAAGCACAACCACTTGTCATGCTACTGAATATGTAAATATCTTAGATGAAACACACTTTCACATATTAAAAATGGATACCCAATTACTTACATCTTTGTAAACATCACATAATATGTACAACTGGCCTTAACATTTAGGGTTTGGATTTAGTTCCACATTCTGGTTCATTACACAACAACCACAGTATCTCTGAAATGATTTGGATATTATACAACTTCCATGCAATACATGCATGTAGCAATACATTTACTTCCAACTATACTACTTGCACATCTGTTCGTTAACATGTATACTGTTACTTCTCTGACATGTTTTGGTTAATAATAATACTAGCCGTCCTCAGGGTGACTGCTGACACAAAGAAGCATGCGATGCTACAACATATCATCACTGATTGTACTTGGTGACACATTATAAAATTAAATGGTTAAAATATCAACATCTTATATTAAACAATCACTGAAATTAGCTTAAAATTGTACAATGTTTGCATTAGTGTCCATTTATATTTCTTTGCATGCAACCATCTAAACACATATACCTCTCTTTGATCCTCGCTGGATCATAAATTCAGTACAGCACAAATTATGCACACTTCACAAAACAGCACTTTGCACAGGGACTGTACTATGACTGTACAATTGATGACAATATGTTGTAACAACAAATATTCCCTTGTGTTAACAGTCTCACTGAGGATGGCTATCATTATTAGCCAAAACATGTCATGAAGTAATCAACAGTTAACTAACAGAAGTGCAAGTACTTGGAAGTAAATAAGGGTCTTAGGCATCTCTGAAATGAGTTCTATTTCCTTTTTCATATTAGGGGAAAGACAGAAATTCACACTCTGTTGGGCCCCTAGGTACAGCTACTGTCACCCTGGAGCTAATGTTACCTATATAGACCATACCACAATACCTGCTGAGTTGTGAGGAATTCCCGAAGAAATGCTGCTTGCTGGGCAGCAGACTGCCGACTTGCAGGAGTCAGGAGATGGGCAAATGCTTTCGCTGCTTCTGAAATCTGCTTTAAGTTTGCAGCCTGACGACCAATTGTAAAGTGTATATGATCTTCTGCCAAACTCCAATTCTTATCCTCATAAACCTGCACCCAAAATATGTCTTTTAACTCCAGTGCCATTTATGAAGAAAAATATGTTGGCTGATTTTGTGTCAGCCATTATTTGTCACATCTTCAGAATGTACATTTTCAATTTACTATTTTATCCATGCAAAAATAAGTGTTATTTCATTGCATTAAAATTGAAATTAGTACACAAAACATAAATTTCTTAAACGTCTGTGTTGCATGGAATTCCTCAAAACAAAACAGTGATGTTAAACCTGTGTATATTAGATGAAAAATCTGTACATGTACCAGAACTATCCAACCTATAACACATAGCGACAAATAATCATTCTGAGGCAAATACAATCACTCACTAAAGATAATGTCCATACATGATGGGGGAGAACATGGGAGGAGCAGTTTCCTTCATCCTGTTCACATTACACATGCGATCCAGTGGCATACTCTTGTGAGAAGAGTAATAAACTTTCTGATCCCATAAATCACAGGGAATCTGTTTACCAGACAAGCCACTATCAGCTTCTTATAAAAAACATTGACCCATAATCTTAGTTAGTGAGTGAGTTAGCTACAGAGGTAAACTCCTGGTAATAGTTTGTACCGAGAATGTTACGCCCCATGCCATGAAGGCATCCTGTAGAGTTAACGTACAGCTCCGCATATTCTCAACCTCAACACAAGACAAGCTGAGTAATCAGCTTCGTGCCCCAGCCAATACACACAGGGAATGAGTCTCAGGCAGCCACTGAAAACAAGGTTGGATGAACTCCAGAGCTTATCTGCATGCTTACAAGAAGAGAAAATCACTTTCTCCTGCAAGGAATTGGAACACAATTCCTCAGTCATCCAACCTGTAGTCTGCTCACTATAGTAAGTGAGCTAACCCATACACATTGCATTGCTACTAGCACTAACTTTAACAATGGTATGACTTCACTCACAACACAAGCATTAATTCTGCCTGTGACACACTGACAGCACACCTCAAGATTAATTCTGCCTGTGACACACTGACAGCACACTCACGATTAATTCCACCTGCTGGATTGCTGCCATGTGGCGGTTCTATCATAAGCAACTCATAGTTTCATTTGTTTTCCATGTGAACCAAACAAATTAAGCCATATCATAACTACAGAAACCTTGATTGTAAACTCTTGCACAAACCAAGCTGTATCATAAACACAGAAATGAGTGTGTGTGACTCAAGTCACTACGGAAGCCTGGTTTCCAGTAAAATACTTGCTCTGGAATCACTCACAAACCAAAGCTCTGACATAAACCTGGTAACCATGGATATACGTGTGACTCAATCACTCCTCATACCCAAGTGCATATGGTGGGGTGAACATAATACTCACACACCAATCCACCACATCTTTCAACAGGCTGTATTTTAACAACTGAAATACGCATTGTGATGTCACATGCAAACCAAGCTCCATCATAAACATGGAAACCCACTGTGCACTCAAACCCAGGATGTTATGCCAGTCACAAACAATGCTTTATCACAATCATGAAAACCCTGCTTGCGATGTCACTCGCTTGTAACCTGGGCAAGCACAGCAAACTGCAGGTCCTCAATCACTCAATAACATCAAGGGCATTAAATAGGGCAGATTACATATGTAAAGAAATGTGGAAAGAAGGAAGGCTGTTTACCTGATAGGCCTGTTTGTAGCATCTAAGTGAGTGTTTCCGTTGTCCAGCCTTTGAGAAGCGATGTCCAGCAAGAACTATGTGGAATGCATATTTACGCATCATGTGTGGTCTTGTCGACTTTAGGAAGCAGTATGATGCTTGTTCCAGTAAGAGAGCACTACGAAGGTCAGAATCCTCACTTGTCATGCGAATAAACTGCTTTGCAGCCTCCCCATAAAGGCTGCGACCTTTCAGACATTCAGTGCTCAATAGCGTAGCTCTTGTAGCAAATTGTGGCATCCTCAGGGAAAACCAAAACAGCTTATAAAAGAACCAACTTGTATTTCAATGAAAATCACTCTTACCTCAGAATATGTCATTAGAGAAGTACAAATAATACAATGGGAATTACATGGCTAAAGCAGCAACCACTATTGATAAACACACAGACTTTCTGTCAAACACAACTATTCATTTATTGTAATACAGAAAATGTGTTTAAAATTACAATTTATGATGGAAGTAGAAACAGATAACAAACAAACTGAACTTTTTAGATATTACCATAATGAATCAACAAAGGGGAATGGAAATTTCAGTTTACAGAAAACCCAGACGTACAGCCTGCATAATACCCAACAATTCACGTCAACCCACCTGAGCATAAACTTGCAGCAACTGGATTTCTAGAAAACCTACTGAATACATGTTCCTTAAATGAAGAAAAGAAAAGAAAAAGAAAAGAAAAGAAAAGAAAAGAAAAGAAAAGAAAAGAAAAGAAAAGGAAATGAAAGGAAAGGGAAGGGAAGGGAAGGGAAGGGAAGGGAAGGGAAGGGAAGGGAAAGGAAAGGAAAGGAAAGGAAAGGAAAGGAAAGGAAAGGAAAGGAAAGGAAAGGAAAGGAAAGAAAAGAAAAGACACACAAACAGCTAAGAATATACTGTACAATAATCAACGCATAACTGGGATTCTACATCACAAAATAGATATAAATGTTGTATTATAAGAAATGAATAGTTCTGTTGGACAGAAAGAAGGTATTTATCAACACTGGCAATACAACACAACAGGTGGGCCACTGCTAAATTGAAGCAGCAACACTTCAGCCCCGTATTTGATAGGTGCCTGGTTTGAATCCCTGTCAAGGCACTGACTATCATCACTGAGGCTTCTCATGTCCTTCACCAGGACTTCCACACAAATGCTGGACAAGCACCTTAACTACTGCCTTCCAGATTTGCTAATGCATTATTCTCATCACTCATTGATCAGCGAAGATGGGAACAACATGCTGTCCCATAACATCAGCAACAAAGTACCGACTGATGTTGCACAACATTCCAGAAAATTGAAAACTTCAACACACTGTGGCAAAAGCCAAAAGTCTTTCTTAAAATTCACATTCTTTTTATCTGGTCACATAAAAGTCATTAAATGAAGAAACTGGAGTAAATTGAAGTAAACAAGAAAGGCATGCATCGGCATGCATCTGCACGTGCATGTGCATGCTCACACACACACACATACATACACACGTCGCTCATGATACAGCAATTTGTCATAACCGACCAATACACAATGTTAGCGGGGAGAAAAAACACTTGACAGATCCTTACTAGACCAAAACACAAGCACGTTACGTTTTCATGAAAATATAAGGCAAAGTAATTTTTCTGGACATAACATTTTGCAAGAAGGTGTGTCTGTAACCCAACTGTCTAGTTATGTGGGAATCTCAGTTTGAAGAATTGTGTGGGTTAAGACAAATTGCTGTACCATAAGCGATATGCAAGTGCCACCCTTTGTAAAGGTAATTTACAATTAAAATAAGCAGATAATTAGGAATCATATGGCAACATATTAAAACCCATTGCCCTAACATATCTTTGTGATTGACCAGAGAAAGACTGAACGGTAAATCAAGCACTGTAGCTATAAGCTAGCAAGTCAACCATTTCACAGTTAACTTTCTCCTTACATCCTATGCCCTGGGTCAGGTTTTTGCTGGATATTATGAAAATAACACTTAATACCCAGTAACACTTGACAAATAATTTCAGCTTTGTACAATGTCATTAATAGGTTACAGTATGTAAGTTACCAGATGAACTTATAAAAACCTTGTACCTCACTATATAACGTAAGCATAAACAGAGACTTAGGAAAAGTGCGACCTGATGATAAACATTTTAAACAATTTAAAATAAAATAAAGTAAAATAAAATAAAATAAAATAAAGTAAAAGAAACAAAACAAAATGAAAAGAAAAGAAAAGAAAAGAAAAGAAAAGAAAAGAAAAGAAAAGAAAAGAAAAGAAAGGAAAGGAAAGGAAAGGAAAGAAAAGAAAAGAAAAGAAAAGAAAACAAAACAAAACAAAACAAAACAAAGAGATGTTGGAATACACCAGTTTAGTTCTCTCTCCAATGTATGTCACACACAAAGGGCCATAACATCAAAATTCGATCAACAAATAGTTGCTTTGTAACCAAAAATGGTCAACTGGCTGCAAGTGTCACATCCCTCCAGTATCTCGACTTCTGACAGTATTATATTGACAACTTACTTGCATGAATTCAGGTATGTGATGATTCCCTCATCCATGTACTCCTGAGCTTTCCGAGTCACTTCACCTTGCATGAAAGCTGACAACGCTGCCATTTCTAATGCACCCGCATAGTACAACCAAGCCTGATCCGCATTAAAGTCCCGCTTAGCTGAATGATAAGCTTGGAATGCTAATGAGTAGTGACCAAACATGAAGCACAGATCACCAAGTCTTCTGAGCTGCAGTTCAGGAGCATCACTCGAGTAGCTGAAGAAAGCAAATGCAGTCTTTAAGCACACCAAATGTTGAACATAAAATATATATTGTCATGGACCAGGCTAAATCTCTAGTTTTTTAAACAGACTTCTACATGGAGTTCTAGGATGTGCACCAACCACAATTCTAATGATTTTCTTTTGTAAAGTAAGTATCTTCCTGCTGTTGGAAGAACTTCCCCAAAAAATTATTCCGTACTTTGTAACAGAGTGAAAACATGCAAAATAAATTGACTTGAGAATGTTAATGTTACTGATGTGGAACACTGACCTAACTGTGTAACATGCTCCACTTATAGGTACCATTTGTTCAATATGATCCTTCCAATTTACGTGGTTATCAAGATGTATGCCAAGAAATTTTGAATTTACTGTTTCTTCTATATATTTATCTTTATAACCAACAGTCAATGCACAGTGTGGTGAATTACTCGTTACAACTTTCATTATACTGTAAAACCCTGTTACGATGTTTCTGAAAATTCCACAAAAATCTAACTTCTTAAGCGGGAAATTTCTTAAAAGGGTACAACCGAAAAGTTCCATTTTTTAATTTTTTTGTGAACTTATTACATATGTATGCTGAATTTGTATAATTTGCAGCTATCTTAACACATTCTCACTTGCATCTGACCATTTAACCATTTTGTTTGTAACCTATCATTCAGTTTTATTTACACCTTTACCTACATTGTTACTAACTTTTCATTCACAAGTTCACATTTCATTCCAGATGTATGCTTTTCCTTGAAATATTTTTCAAGCATGAGTTGTTGCTCTTTTTTCAAAAACAGTAGCAGTATACATCTTCAGATTCCATAGGTTTGCTTTTAGGTAGCCCATAAAGGGTGGTCAGTAGTTCCAGTTACATTCACTAACTTTGCAGTGTCTTGAATTTATTTTCTGGAATCGCTGTTGTAACTTACCTGCACACAGTCGCCACAAATGTTTCACAATCACGCTACACCATGACACATTTTTTATTACTGCTGATAAATTATGTTTAAACAACTGGTTGCAATCGACCACTCACTTATCTCATGTCAAACCACTGTCCCCCCAGCAACATGGGACATCGTGTCACTTCCACTAGCACGTGCCTAAACTTCTTCAAATGTTATTGGCTGCCTTCGTTTCCTCCAAGTCCCAGGCAGCTGAAGCAGCAAGTGAGCTGCTACATGCCAGCCGTTGCCAAACGCAGGCTTATGCAGGTCACGGAACAGCTAGGGTCAGCTTCCAGCTGCCTGATACAATTTTTCGGTTGTTGTGAGAGACCGAGTAGTGGGGACTGACTACAGTCTGTGCATCGCGGAAGAAATATGACACCCCTGCGTCAGCCATGAGGTTGCGCCATTCCACTGTGTGAAACATGGGGGAAATGACCTTGGAGATTAACCTCTATGAACTGACCGCACCATTTGAATGCTGCATTTTGGAAACAGAATGAATGGAAACTCAGGAAAATTCTTTAAGATTTTGAAACAGAAAACGTATTAAATGGCTAAAAAAATTGTTTCGTCATCAGATTTGTTACTTCTTAGGCAGAAATTTTCTTATGCGGGGATGTATTAAAAGGGCAGCATGTAATGTTAATCAAATGGGAGAATTTTGGTGCTTTTTTATCATGACTTCTTAGGCGGGAAATTTTCTTAACCGGGGACTTCTTAAACGAGTTTTACTGTATTTGTTTTCTCTAGACTTAGGACTAACTTGTTTGCTGCAAACCATTCAATCATATGGCAGAGAACTGAGTTTGATATCGTAAAGAAATCTTCAAAATTTCTGTTAGAGATTATGACACTAGTGTCATCACCAAATAATATTGGTTCTGATAAGGAATTTATTCTCAGTGGAAGGTCAATGATATAAATTATGAACAACAAGGGCCCTAGAATGGACCCTTGGGGGACTCCATGTTTCAACAGACCCCAGTCAGAGAAAAAATTTTGAGTTGAACTAGGAGATCTTATTCCAACTTTCTGTCTTCTGTTTACTAAATAGGATCTGAACCAATCTGCCATTACTCCTTGAATGCCATAGAAATGTAATTTAGCTAATAAAATTTCATGATTTACACAGTCAAAAGCCTTCACTGGATCACAGAAAATCCCTTCAACATGTATTTTTTGGTTAAAAGATTTGAATACACCATCTGTTAGTCTGAACACAGCATTTTCAGTAGATATATCTTTCCTAAAACCATGCTGTTCTGGGACGAACATGTTGTTAGTATGCACATGCTGGCTTAATCTATTGTGCATAGCTTTCTTGAATACTTTAGAAAAAACTGGTAATAGTGAAATAGGCCTATAATTTGTCATATTAGTTTTGTCTCCTTTCTTATACAGTGGTTTTACTACTGCAATTTTGAGACAATCAGGGAAAATACCTTTATATATTAAGTGATTACAAATGGAGCTTAATGGGTGACTGATAAGAGAAGCACAAGTTTTTAAGATTTTACTACTTACTTCATCATAACCTGAAGAGCTTTGGCTTGAGGGAACATATTATACTCTTAATCTCAGCTTCAGTAATTGGAGTTATTTTTATGCTTGGGAAGTTTCCAGGAAATGAATGTTTTAAAAATGAGGTGGCACCTCGTTTCTGAAATTTCTGTACATTTAGTTTCTCAGTCACTGTTAGAAAGAAATTACTGAAGGCATTGGCCATGCTTTCTGGATCCTTTAATTTTTCATTGCTCACAACTAAGGACAGGACCTGTTCTGTTGGATGCACTTTTCCTGTCTCCTTCTTTATAACATTCCATGTTGTTTTGACTTTATTACTAGATTTAGCTATAAGTCTATTGTAGTGTTGCTTTTTAGCTTCTTATAACTTTTTTTAGGATTCTACGATAATTAACATAATGTGCTTTGCTTTTGGATCATTGCTGTTCTTAGTGAAGGTGTACTGACTTCTTTTATATTTGCATGATATTTTTATTCCTTGTTTAATCCAGTCATTCCTTTTGTTGTTTGTACTTTTATATTCAACTGGAAAACTAGCTTCAAAAATATTTAGGAAAGTACTTAGAAATGAGTTGAACATATAGTTAACACCTTGGCTTTGATAAACAGATTCCCACGTTTCTTGTTTTAGTAGCGTCTGAAAGTTTGTGAATGTATCACTATTTATTAATCTTGTTCTCTGCTTTAAAGGAATTTTGTTTCTTGCTGCATAAATATTACTGATTGTGAGAAACTGAGCATCATGGTCTAATAGGCCATTTATTAGTGGAGATGTATAAGATGACTTTAGTATATTATTATTGACAAAAATATTGTCAATGGCTGTACTTGATTTATTTTGTATTCTTGTTGCAAAATCTACTGTATGTGATAGATTATATGTAGTTAATAATGAGGACAGTTGATTTTTTCAGTTGCTTTCAATTAGATATTTTGTGTTCATGTCTCCACAAATTAAAAATTCAGCTTTTGGTTTATACAGATATTTCAAGGTATCCTCTACATTTTTAATAAACCGATTAAAATCTCCGGTAGTGCTCTGTATGAGCTCAATATAATTAATTTCGATGCTGCAGTTTCTAGTTCAACTGCACAAATTTCCAAATCCTTTTGTGTACAATTAGGTGAGATATCAATTTTGTTGACATTGAGGTCTTTATGAACAAAAATACACACACCTCCTTTCTGTAGGTCTTTGTGGCAGAAACTGGATCCTAATACGTACCCTGGCAATGTGTGATGTAGCAGGTCCTGTTCTTCTATGTGATGTTCACTAAAGCACAGTATGTTGGGATTTATGTTATCTATTTCAAACGAATGTATTAGTTTATCACTTTTGCTTCTCAGTCCCCTAACATTTTGATGAAAAGTGCATAATGAATTAGACAAATCTACATTTTTATCCTGGTCTATGAGGTTCACATATTTACAATCAACATACCTTAAGCACCTTAGGATCTTAGTATCAATAAAACTGTATTTCCAGAACTTTTAACATTATCAGGATTAGGTATTTTTGATTAAGTTTATTTAAAACAATTTTCTATTCAAATTGAAATGGGCTTTATGCTATGAAGTTAATGGTTCTGAATCTAGTAAGATCTTATTTAGCAGCATATTACAGGGCATGATGACCAAGTAAACTGGAAAGGCATTTCAAGCACAACAAACAGGTTTACACTCACATTACTGCATTAACTGGTGTACTGGAACCTGGAACACCAGGTTTATTGCTCCCAAACCAACGTTTTGTGGCACTGAGAAATGACCTGCTAACACCCTTCTTGTTAGAAATCTGGAACAAAAATTACTGTAACAACAAACAAACAAACAAACAAACAAACAAACAAACAAACAAACAAAAAATAATCCCCGCCACCATCACCACCAGCATCATCTTAATCATCATTGCTGATTGTGTAACTAGTCACTAAGCTGTTGTGTCAGTATGTAAATAAATAAATAAAGAAGTGAACAAAACTGAATTATCACAATCATTGGTGCAGCTGTTTGTCTACCCATGTACAGGGCATCTGTATGACAAGTATCCAAAAATAAAAATTTATACATAAAAACTTTCGTAACAGAGTCTGGTTTGCACCACTGCAAAGGAAAACCCTCAAAGTTTTCTTTTCTGACTTCTACCTACCTTACTATATTTCAATGTGGGCACACCAAGTGGCACAAAAAATATCCAGATGATATTTAACCTCTGTCCATGTGTTTTGAAGCACGTTGTGGGTTGCCATAGCCACAAGGTCCCTAATACAGGCTTTCAGTTGCTGCAGATTGTTGTTTTTGACCTGATAGATGAGGTTTTTCACATAATCCCAGGGGAACATACCCAGTAGAGTTAAGCTTGATGACCTAGGAGGCCAGGCGATTGACATTCCTCCGCCGATCCACCTGCCAGGCATCATGTGATTAAAGTGATCCTTCATAACACTGCTGTAGTGAGGTGGTGCCCCATCTTTTCGGTAGACAGTTCCTGGTGGTAACTGTGGAAGCACAGACAGTTCCAGCATGGCCAGGTATGATACCTCAGCCATGGTCAGTTCCAAAAAGAAAAAGCATCTGATCACCCTCTCATGCATTACGCCACATCACATGTTCATATGGGCACTCTCTCACTCTTCAGTTCACACACGACACACAGATCTTTGTTTCCCCAAATGCTGCAATTGTACCTATTCACAACTCCAGTGACATTAAAGATTGTATCATCTGAGGAGCACACTTGGTGGAGGAAATTATGTGTAGCATCAATTCTCTCCAGCATGTCTCTAGCAAAGTTCGTGCGTCTGACATGCTCATTCAGTTTCAGCACTTGAAGCAGCTGAATTCCGTAAGGTCTTAGATGGAGGTGTTTATGCATAACGTTCTGCATACCCAAAACATGGGATTTGCATATGAGAGTGTGCAGCATGAATTGATTTATGCAGACTCTACCTGAAGGCCTCTGATGCAATCCATGCCTTCTTCAGAGGTCCGTTGTTTTCCCGGAGCTTTTCACATAATCAATTCCCTGTAGTCCACAGTTTGTTGCCCCAGATCTGAATAATTTTGCATGCTGGGCATGCCTGTCCACGTTCATTTCTGAAATGACACTGACCAACATTCATAGCCCGTCAACTAAGCAAGACACCAAACACTTGCAACCTTCTCCTACAGCATTGCCACTGCTACTGATCCTGCCTGAACATATAAAAGCATGGCGGTTGGAACTTGTGTGTGAGTGGAGTATGCATAAAAAGTTTGAGGGTTTTCATTTGTAATGGTGCAAACTGGACTTGTGCAAAAGGAGCATTTTTCTTTGTACAAATTTTCTTTTTGGATACCTGACATTTGGACACACATTATTTAATGGTGCTCAGTCAGTTACAGAGGTCATGGTTGGATAACTGCGAGCATGAAACTGTTTCAGGTGCTATTTAAGGTGTTATGTCTGCCTTTAACCAAAAGGACTGAAGACATTAAAAAAAACATTAATTCAGGACAGCTGGCCTCTGATTTGACATGTAAATATGAAGCAGAAATAATAACCACTACACTGTGACCATTCCTGCTGCAGCAAAATGAAAACATTACCACCACCAGCACCAGTAGTAGTAGTGGTGGTGGTGGTAGTAGTAGTAGTAGTGGTGGTGGTGGTGGTTGTGGTGATAGTAGTGGTGGTGATAGTAGTAGTAGTGGTGGTGGTGGTGGTGGTGGTGGTGGTGGTGGTGGTGGTGGTAGTAGTAGTAGGAGGAGGAGGAGGAGGAGGAGGAGGTTCCCTGCTCATTGTCATTAATTTATTACAAGATACACAGCAAAATATAAAGGAATTATGAAAAACAATTCTTATACTGTAATTTACTATAATTCCAAAAGTATGAAAGCAGAATGGAGCACTCCTAAAATTCCTAAAATTAAGAAACAGACTCTGGATTAATTTTAGGACTAAATGCTGACTGGTTCATTGTGAGAAACAATATTAGTACTAAAACTTACATTACGTTTGCCCTGAAAATGAATATTCCTATACAAATATTACTTCCCTTAGGCACTTTGTTTGATGTATCATAACTGAAACTAGTTTAAAACATCACCAAAGAAAGACTTTTAATGATACTTACAAGATCACTGAGTTGCTGAACCTGTTTTTCCACATGTGGCAACAAGGCTTTCAAACAGAACTCCTGGATAAGCATTCTCAAACGGTCTAGATCACTTGCAGTAAGGTAAGTACCATGCTGTGTTGCAGCTGAAGTCTGATTCCCCTGTCCTGTCCAGACATTGGGGTTAATATGACTCACAGCATGAGTCACATTGTTGTTGGAAATGTGGTTCTGTGAACATAAATGTACCAGACGTGTAATGTCTTGGGGAAATGAGTTGAAGAACAAGTGGCACACATTTCATTCCCTCATATAAAAGCAACTGAAACAAGAGTAAACATGACAGGCACTGTACGTGTAATGTAACATTGAGGTGCATTCCTGTAACCATTTTTGCTGTGGAAAAGCAATAAGTATTACACACTCTGAGTGTGTGTGTAGCCTTAGTTATCCAGCACGCAATGCGCATGCGCCGTATTAACAGTGTCATCTGTGGCCTGTCTGGTTCTACTATATTTTGGCACATTATCTCATGAACGGCACGATTTAAAAAAAAAAGTTATTGACCATAAAATGTGTGTTTTGATTTTCTCTGCAACTTCTGTCTCAAACACTTCTCATTCTGAGAAGAAATCAGGAAGATATTATCACAAATGTACATAGGTCTTCATGTAAAGTAACCATTATTCTTGTCAGACTTTAATGAAATTGCATAGATTTTTAAAGATACTTAAATATCAAATTTCATGAAAATCCAGCCTGTGGGAGCCCAGTTGTTCCATGCAGATGGACAGACAGACAGATAGACATGACGAAGTTAACAGTCGCTTTTTGGTACCCTGCAAACACAGCTAAAAATGACTTCTGAATGGTTCTGACAATGATACATTACAATTAAAATTACTTAGATCTTAGACTTTGCCATCTGGTATCCAACACAGGAACAATGTGGACCTTCAACATACAAGTGACTGTGAACAGCTCTTTCTTTGGGACCTATGTGCATCCCTGCCCTTTCACTTGAGTATGGAAATAGAGCCCATATCTGAAAAGTTTTGTTCTTTTTGAATATGAGACAATGGACAAAGTAAAGAAACAAAGTTATCACAAGAGTGAAAAATGTAGACTCTAACGTGTAATAAGCCTACTTTCCAAATGCATTCTTCAGAATGTCTGCAAATCCCACTGCCTTTGAGCTTCATGGATTGCAAACATATATTTTCTGCTGCAAGGCTTATCACACTACACAGAATTATTGTTCAGTTGTAAAAAAGACAGAGGTAAAACTGTCCCTGTACATGTCATGAGGGCATATGGGGGGAGTGGAGGTACAGCTCCACTCATTCTTGGCCTTGACACTAGATGGAGGCATATGTTTGCAATATGTTAAATGTTGAGCATATAAGAACTGTTTCAAGTAAAGGTTCTAGATTTTCATACACTGCATGAACCAATGTTTGTGCTATGAGCCACTTTAAAATCATGAAGTCTGACTTCAGCTTCATGCAAAGTGCCAACTGATCACCTGAAGTATATATCAATACATTTAAGCAGGAAATATATCAGAGCATGAAACGTTGTAAGATACACATTATTTTGCAGATAATAATATCCTCTATCAATAGCAGCAAGTAAAAAACACACACACAAATTCAATGTGCAGAAATGTGCGTGAACTGTAAAACATCACATAATCAGGGACAACAATGATGATGATGATGATGATGATGATGATGATGATAATCCACACACTCTGGATGAATTTGAAATACTAAAAATCACTGCCAGCATCCCTCTCACTATGGAGATTATAACTTTCCTGGAATGTGGCTCCATTTAGTTCAGTAGACAAGTTCAAACTACATGGCATCACATACCAGAAGTTAGTAATCTTCCTTCAACCTTGGTTAAATATGTAAAAAGAAGGCATAAAAATGCAAAGAACAAACGTCTACACAAAGAATGTTATTGCCTAAAAGTGTACACATATTTCTTAGATTATTTCATTTATTCATTCATTACACATTTTCAACTGCATAGTTATGCCGATTTGAACAAGAGGACTGTCATTACTGAATTCAGAATGATGTGGGAGATGACAGTTGTCGACTATTTTAAGATGCTCATTTCCCTGAAGGAAGTGAGATAAAGAACATATCTCAGCATAAAGAAAATTATTTGTAAGAATGAATATGATGCAAGTGCCATACTGACAAGCCGCATATATTGTGCCACCATACAGAATGTAATCACCCAGGCAACCTGGCATCCGGAATTTATGCACCTCTGCTGTAGATCACTCCACTGTGACATCACTCCTCAGGGCAGTCCACCTTATCACTTATTTACCATTCTACCATCAAATATCAACATAATTCAGCTGCGAATTAGCTTCCATTCAGCAAAGCACAGATTTGTACAGCTTTGTTACATACAAACTTTGTTACACAGTTCATTGTAAGAGAACATACCTTATCTGAATTGGCAAGAATGATGTTTTGTGTATCTGCATCTGGGCTAAGGGGATGATGTGTGACACTGACGGGGGCGGCATTCTCCCCCGCTTCCTGTGCCACCTCTAATGCAGACATCAACACAGGACCAACTCCTGACTTCAACATGTTACTCACTTCCAAAGTTTCACTGTCACAACTGCCATCTGTAGTAACATGGCTTGGCATTCCAGTCACACCACCAACCTCAGCTGGAGTACGGGGGCTGCTGTCTTGATCATTTGCTTCCTAGAATTTACAACATAAGTATGTGTGTCACAGAGACAGTCCAGAAGACTCCTCATGAACTACATAAATAAATTCATAACATTTAAACATTTAAGCATCTGGGTAAGAAACTATCACACAGAACAAGATTCCCTATGAAATAAAAGAGCAGATTGTCAAAATGCTTGCAATAATTCAATTAATAAACTGTTACTCTCTCTACTGTCCAAAACAATGAGAACAGGTTCTGGGAGTCATCTCATATGGGTGGGATGCAGGGTTCTTACAGTGCAGAACAGAAACAAGTACATGTTTCAAAACAAGTGCTCAGAAAAATGTGTGGACCTAAAAAAAATTAAGTATACAGCAGGCCCTTCTCACCTGCGGGTTCATAAATGATGGTTTTGTTTATTCATGGAAGAATTACTGTGGTAACCTTTGTGCGCTACACTGTAGGTCCCTCATGCATTCCTGGTCATGCTTGCATAGGTACATCAAGCAATACATGCGATACCAAATCTGTCTGCCCGTCTCACTCAGTAGCTACCTACATACTGTGCAACACAGAATTCACTTCAACTGCACTTTTCAAAATTGTAAGCATTAACTGTTACTCTCATGTTTCAATTACTCAGCTGTACCCTGAAGTTCCTAAACCCACTGCCTAGGCCAAGAATAGCAAGCAGTACCACTTTCAGCCACTAGGCATCATGGCATCTTTGACTTCTGGGTCAGTCTATTGAGTTTTGTAACCATAAGTCTCAGCGCTGCTTCTACAAGTGTTTATTGCACGTTATGGTAAGTGCAATCTGCGATTTTATAATGGCTGATTTGAAGGAACAATGCATTTGCATTAAGTTTTGCATGAAACTGGGGAAAAATGCATCAGAAACTCAGGAAATGACACCTTGGTTTATTGTCACAACCCAGGACCTAACAGCAGTCCTTTCACTCAAGAAGCCTGTCACCTCCACATCTGAAGAAAGCAAGGTAAGTCAGGTTACACATGAAGAAAAGGTTGATTTTTTATGACCGTGAGGGCACTGTGTTCATCAGGAATTTGTTCCTCCTAACGAAATCATTAACCAGAATTACTACTGGAGGTTTCAAAAGATCTGTTGGAGGAAGTCTGCCCAGAACACCTAGAACAATGGTGGAACAAAGACTGATTGATCCACCATGACAATGCTTCATATTGTAACAGTGTTTGGCCACTTTTGACATGGCAGTGATTCCCCTGCACTCCTCACTCACCTGATTTGGCCTCATAAGGACAAAAAGACAAGGAAAGGGATACCTCCGAACCAGAAAGTGGAGGGGCTGGATAAATTGGACAGGGGAATGAGCACTGCTGTGGTCAGTTGCCACTATGGCAGAAACAGAGGGATTTCATCAAGAAGAATGAAGACAAGGTCAGGTGAAGCAGAAGCAATGAAGCTGGTGCTCCAGTAAGTGCAAAAATTTATTGTATAAGTCATTGGACCCCTTCCTTGGAAAGGTGGAAAGGACCTTGGGAGTGTTGGTAAAGATGAGACACATAAATGATTGTGGTGCCGTAATGAGGGATAAGGCCACGCCAGTAAAGGCTGGTTTGAAAACAGTATCTGAAGTTCCAAATCTTGAGTTGTCCGTTATAATGCTACTTTCCAAGAGGTTTCCCAAAGACACAGTCATATATTTCATGTCTCCCTCATCCAGGCCATTTGTGAACTACTTGACTGAGTTACCCAGTAACACCAGATGAACTGTACAAATAATATGGTCATGATTACACTGAAGTATTCATTCCTCAACCACAATATGGCTGCTTTTCTCGTCTACGTCACAATCCTTTAACACTTTAAATAAGGAATACCACCCAAATTATGAAGCTAACGATTCTGATGTCATTAAGAAAAATTACTGGGAATGGAGATTCAATTCATGTCTGAAAGCTTCTGCAACACTTGCACAGTGCTAAAACAGGAGTGGGTACCATATACACTGGCAAGTAAATTTGATAATTTTTCCTGGGGTGGAGGAAGCACTGGCTGTTGGTTCATATTATGAAACATAAATATACAACACAAGATCAACAACAAATTGTTTGCTTTCAGAGTAACTACTGGTATGCAAAAAAATGACTGCCCTTTTGTCATTATCATCCATACCTGGCTATCAAGCTGACGAATAAGAAACTGACTCCATGGATCAGGCAGATGGCTCTGTTCTATGCTCTGACCAGGTGGGCGAGAGTTCATTTGAAGGAAGTAGCAGTTATTGTCACCGTATGTCTGTTTTATACCATTAAATGCCTTTTCAGCTTTACTGCTGTCTCCATCCATTGCATCATGCACTAGGACATAGTATCGTAGAACACCTGGACCAAACCATTTTGGAAGTTTTGCTGGAGTTATATTTTGCAGCTGCTGCAGTTGCAGACTCATATGTTGAAGGGTTTCTGATGGATTATTTTCTGCAGATGATACTACTAGAATACCTGAAAACTTGTGTTATGGAAAGATACACATACAATGGCCACCTCCTTTAAAGTACACTTAGATAAATTCAACTTCCAGAACTTCCCAAATCCACAACAAACTTTCAGTAAATAATCAACCACTAAGCAAACTGATGCTTTTAAAATTACACCACTGTATAAACCATTTCGTCCATGACACCTATATCACTTTATGTCCTTGTGTGGGCATCTACATGGCCTGCTTTCACAGACAGAGTTGTACAATTTTCTTTAGAATTGAAGGATAGGAACACAAACTACACAGTGACAGTTAACATGCTAGTTAAATGATACAGAAAGGCCACCACCCTGCCCTCTGCATGTGCCAAGTGAAAAACCACCAGAGCTAACTGAATGGTATTGGTATTTTATATTTTTATAGTAATGGTATTTTCTATTTTTCATCTTATTTGTTGTAATGCTAATTCTAACAAACATGGTGCCATCAGTTAATGTAGTTCAGTCATTATTAATGTAAGTGTTGTTGTAATAATGTCCTGGTGTTTTGTAGTGTTTTAAATGTAATGAATATGACACAGCTCTATTTTTTCAATGACTACTGACATCACACCAGTTAACCACACACAAAGCTGAATGAGACAAAGCAGTCTACCATTCCCACTTGCCACAGAAAACTGTGGCCAACAGCTGTCACCAAAGCCATGGTGTTCCCCTCCATTCATGATGATCTAAAGACATGGCTCAGTTAGCATATCAAGCTGGACAAGGTTTCATAGATATGCAGTCACAGGAGGTGCAGGAACCAATGGCGTCACACACCAAGGAACCAACTGATGAGAATCCTGATGAGATCGTCAATAAGTAAACAATAAAGTTACAGATGTCAATACAAAATCTACTCTTGACCTCATACCCATGACAGAAATAAAGGAACTACAAGTGTTGATAAACAAAGTGATGGAATGAGAGTCTGTAAGGGTGAGGAGTCGGAAATTTAAGAGGGAGATCAAGACTGCGTCTAAACCTTACCTTGAAATTCAAAGCAAATTGCAGATAACAGCAAAACACACTATCACCACCAAATTTTTTTCAGCCCAAACTCTCTGTCTCAATCAGAGCTAACCTACCCCAAAAGAGGAGGATTCAGATCGAGTTGTTTAAATATTTTATTACTTTCTACTGAATATGGAGGCTTGGAAGTGCTATTTGATTCCCTTGGGCAGGTTACTAGTCTCCCACTAGGTACTCCAGTGATGGGGTTGCCACCTTTTAGCCTCTGGACAGGCACATTAAAAATAATGATGAATTACAGACCACATAAATGAAGACAACTTGGAAGACCTTTGAAGAGACCATCAGACGAGGTCAAAACAGGTCTACTAAGGCCTAACTCGTGACGGATGATGATGATGATGATGATGATGACGACGACAACGATTATTCTATTGTTTGTCTCCTACAATATATAATTAATTACTATATACTGATTTTTGACTGGGTTTATAGAATTTACCTTCTCACTCCCTATATTTTGCCAATCCATGACCCCTAAGCCCATTTCTCCTATTAGTATCTATTCACGAATTCCATATTCACAAGAGTGTACTTGCTTGTATCCCGTGAAAATGCTGTGGGTTTACTATACTTGTGGTGCAAAGTTCTTATGATATACTTTTCATACTGTTTAATGAGATGGTGTGGTCAGTAAAACGTTATGGAAATAATGGCAGACAGATATATCTTGGTTGTATGATCTCCCTGACGATGGCCATATAAGGCTAAAATGTGCTGCTATAATAACAACAGTTGTGTATGGTAATGTTCTCCACTAAAGCATTACCATAATAGTTGCACAGGATATGTTGACTCAGTTTATACTGTTATTTGTTACATGTTTTACAAACTCTTTATTGAAACGTGACTAATTCTAATCCAGCTAACTTAATGTGATGCTTAGCTTTAGAATGTATAACACACCATTTATATTTTATGAATATGTTTCAAAATATGATATATTCAATGGGACTGAAATTTGTATAGGCTGTATTTATAATGCACCACTGAACTCCTGTTGGTATAACTCCAACTTCAAAAAAGAATACAAAATAAAATATTTGAAGATTTTATATCCTAACATAGAGATCATATGGGTTGAACTACATCAAACCAGCACATTGGTCAATCAGAAAAGAAGTCAAGAAGCTATAGGCAGCTTTAAGAAATAATGTGAATGTAAGAAAACCCAGAGTTGGGATAAGATCTCATGAGTGGGCAAAGTAAGTTTGTGCTCTGTTTATACAGAATGGTGAAGAAGAGTATAGAACAGAACTGCTCAACCTGTAGCTCATGAGCAACATTTCGCCCACAACACAGCGTTACGTTGCCTCCAGATACAATTGTAAGGCAAGAATGTCTTTTATCCCATTCACTGGTAAAGTCAAGATACAAGGTTGGAACAATTTTGAAAACTTACCAGCTGTTTATTCCTGGAAGAGACAGATTTTACATTACTAATTCATTTTGTAAAAATGTGCTGCAGGTAACAAGCAACAGTATAGCCTAGGTTGTGCAGTGCATTTCTTTATAACTTTCCAATTATTAACACTGCATTTATATTGCACACGATGTACAAAAAATGCACAAGTAATATTATACATATAATTATCCATTCTTTATTCTGTGCATTAAATTTCATGTTGCTCACATGCAGACCAAGTATTTACCAAAGCTGCCCCCACCACACCTGTTGAGCAGGCCTGGTATAGAAGTTATACATGTCAAAATCTCTTTAAGGTTTGTAAGGGATAATAAAATTCATTACAGATTGTTAAATACGTACTTAAAACTAGATGCAAATGGAAAAGTAAAGTTAGTATGGCAACACTCATTTGTAAGGTTACTGAAGAACAGAATGGGAAACCTAGAAGATTCAGATGCAAAGGTAAGTTTGCATTTAGTAATGTTTTACTGTTTAGACAATGCAGATGGGGAAGGTGAAGAGAGGCGAACGTACAGTCATGCAAATGTATTGGGGGGATAAAACTGGGCTCTGTGAAAACCCAGTGTTACCTGCATTCAGAGACATGTAAATATAAACTATGATGCAATAAACTATGTTGATACCCTTATCAATGCCCCTTTCCAAGAAACAGCTGTTGCACTGAGAGAGATCTACCTGCATTTGTTACAGAAGTTAAACAGGGTAAACTCTGACTTAACTGATCTTATTCCTTTACTAAACAGAATACTTATTGTATCTGACAAACATTATGTGTCACTTTCTGTTGCTATCCCAATGTGGGTGTGGGCAGGCCACTTAGCAGCCACAGTTTGTCTGACATGTGAGCTGACAGAAATGACAAATAATACTAGTAAGATGAAACAATGTCTCCATATTACATCAACACTAATAAATACAATTCATGAGCCAAATAATGTACTACTAAATAATTACCTGTTCTTAAATAAAGTTGTAACAAAGGATACAAGCAATGTAATGTTTTGTAAATTCATGATCTGAAGGAAACTGAACCTGAAGAAATGTTTCTCTCCATGCTTCAAACCAAGGAACTGATGCAGGGATATCAACAGTCTGTCCACCTGATACATCATAAAAAAGCAGCACATTTTATACGAACATACAGCACTACACACTGGACAATTAAGAACATAACTAATTAGCACTGTAAATGTGACAAACCGATTTGCAGGCTGGTATTTCTTTCACTTGCTGACAAGCTAACAGATTCATTTAGGAACTTCCTTGCAAGTGTTGGCTGTGGTGGTCGAGCGTTAACATCCATCATCGTAACACGCAAATTCCTAACAGCCACCGACGTTCCAGACGGTTCACGAAAATGGGCTACAACAATACCAGGACACATAACAGATGTAAACAATGCCTAAGATTAAGGTTATGTTTACACATGCTTTTCGTCACCAACCTTCTGTGTTAAGTTTGCAAAACGGTTGTATCATTTCAACGAATGAAAGGTTATTCTTCTTACACGCCTGATCTACCAGCTGGCTGCACATAACAGCCACCATTGGTGAAAATGCATTTTGTATAAATTCGTGGGGTGTCAACTTGCACTGAGCCATAACGATACAGGCTTTTCCTAGAACCTACGATACATACAAGAATGGAATCGTACTAATTCACAAACTAAGCAACAAAGACGACTGTTTAATAAGAACGCATAGTTCCTTTACTGTCAACAGCCCTTGAGCTAAAACCAAATTCCTTTTACGATCACCTATCATTCAACCACCACTGACTTGTCGCCATGTTTGGTGTACAGCTGTTCGTTGGAATGGAATGAACTTCGAAGTGTGCGTATCAGAGTCAAGATACGTTAATACATTTATTTGTTAGCTGCGTTTATAATATGCCGCCTTTTAACCCGCTGAGGTATGCAGTTTTCTAAATTAATTTGAGTATAATAGGTACTTTCAAGCCACGTGAATTTATTGAAGTAGGTTAGGTTATGTTAAATGTCAACGGTACGTGTAGTACACTGTGCACGTTTTCTGGCATAGTTGTGTGCACACTGGCTTTTGGCGGAAAAAAGGAAACGCTTCGTTCCCCACACAAATTCCCTCAAGTCTAAAATTCATCAGGTTAGACAAGTCCAATGTTACTAATGTAACAATACAATTGTATAGTAAATACAAATAAAAAGTAAGATTTTGAAAATTCGCACGTCTCAAATTAGTCGCCCCTGAAGTTGTATTTGTAGTCATTCATTTAAACGCGGGTATTATCCCTGATCGCCTAAAAATCCCCATAGTGAACGACTGTGTAAAAAAGAAGACAACTTGTATGACAAATTATATGCCTTTTTAACTAAACCGTTTTTTTAAATATTTGAAAATCTTTATTTCATTCATCCCATTGTGCATTTATACATAGAGAACAGTCCAGCACAACTTGTGTATATTTAAAACCTTATCTACATGTTTCAGCTGTTCACATAAGCCATCATCAAACATGTTCTGTACGGAATATTTAAATTACTGTACTGCATCATGATGGCTTACATGAAAAGCTGAAGCAGGTAGGTAAGGTTTTAAATATACTAGTTGTGGTCGACTGTTATTGTTTATACTTGAAATTGTTACACACAACAGGTTAAGGCAACATGTATGCACTTGTAATGTGTTGGCCCCACAACAGTTTGGTTTCAGGAAAGGAGTATCTATAGAAAATGCTGCCTACAAGCTAACAGATACTACATTTAAGTCTCTTAACCAAAAAAAGGCATGTTGGGGGAATTTTCTGCGATTTATCTAAGATGTTTGACTGTGTAAATCATGAGATCTTGCTAGTTAAATTATATTTTTATGGTCTTCAAGGAACAGGTGGATATTGGTTCACATCCTAACAGATAGCAAACAAAGAGTCAAACTAAAATAATCTAATAATACAGCATTTTTCTTAGACTGGGGAAAAATAAATCATTGATTAGCACAAGGGTAAATTCTGGAGCCTTTACTTTTATCCTCTACATAAATGACCTTCCTCCAAGAATAAATACCTCATCTGAATCAGTAGTAATATTTGCTGATGGCACTAGTGTCATACTTGTTAGTCGAAATGATGGTGGTTTCTCGTCAGTATTAAACATAGTTCTGTCTCACATGAGTAAATGGTTTACTGCCAAAAATTTGGCGTTGAATCTTGATAAAATGCAGTAATGCAATTAATAATGAATAATTCTCCACACTATTTATTATATATTGGCTGTAATGCAAAGCATATAGAAGAATCTGTAAATACAAAATTTCTTAATATACACATTGATAACCACCTGAACTGGAAGAATGATGTTGATCAAATGATTCCACGCACACACACACATATTTCGAAAATTCAAAACCTGTTTACATGGATGAACATGAAACAAGTCAAAAACACAAAGCACACACACAAACATAAGACAATGATAGGCAATATAAATGCAAAGCATTCACATAAACATAAAACAATAGAATAAGAGGCAATACACTCACATTGACAACTATAATTATAAACTAGACAATACTAACAATACTGAGAATGAAACAACATAGTGATACTAAAATAGGAACAATAATTCAAATACTGATAGTTACAACAACTATAATAATAACGACAATAAAAGAGCATAGGGCTCTATCATTGGATAATTGTCACTTAATTATCATGAAAATATGTCTCAAGTGAATAAAAGGAATTGGAAATTAAGTACTTCTGCAGTAATGTTTTAAAACAAGATTTATTGCTTCTACAATTAGTAACTTCTGATGGCAGTCTGTTAAAGACTTGTATCCCTGAATAATAAATTCCCCTCTGAAAAGATGAGAGTTTGGTAACAGACCTGTGTAAAAGATGTTTGTGCCTTGTATCAAAGTCATGTATAAATGTATTAGTTTGACATAAATCAAAATTTTTTACAACAAATTTCATTAATGCATTTTCTTTTGAAGCCAAAATATATGAGCTGCATTGGAAGAATTTCCACAAAAAATCAGGCCATACTCCAAAACAGACTGAACACTAGCAAAATAAACCATCTGAAGTGAGTCAATATCTAATGCATATGATAATTTTCTAATGGCATGGCAGAGAGTACTTAGTTTTGAGGAAATATAGTTGACATGACCTGGTTATGTAATTATGTTATGTAGTTGGGTACCAGTTAGGAGGGTTCAGGCAAACCAGGAGGGCTTGAAATTGAATGGTACACATCAGCTTCTGGTTTATGCTGATGATGTTAATATATTGGGCGGAAGCGTACATAGCATAAAGAAAAATGCAGAAGATTTAATTATTGCTAGTAAGGAGATTGGTCTAGAAGTAAATGCTGAGAAAACTAAGTACATGGTCATGTCTCGAAATCAGAATGCAGGACACAATCACAACATAAATATAGATAATAAATCCTTTGAAAGGGTGGAAGAATTCAAATATTTGGGAGCAACCCTAACGAATCGAAACTCCATTCATGAAGAAATTAAGAGCAGATTGAAGTCGGGGAATGCTTGCTATCATTCGGTGCAGAATCTTTTGTCTTCCAGGTTGCTATCCAAAAACACAAAGATTAGGGTATACAGAACTATAATTTTACCTGTTGTTCTGTATGGATGCGAAACTTGGTCTCTCACACTGAGGGAGGAACAAAGACTGAGGGTGTTCGAGAATAGGGTGCTGAGGAGGATATTTGGGCCTAAGAGGGACGAGGCGACAGGGGAGTGGAGAAGACTACATAACGAGGAACTTAATGACCTGTACTCATCACCAAATATTATTCGGGTAATCAAATCGAGAAGACTGAGATGGGCGGGGCATGTGGCACGTATGGGGGAGGAGAGAGGTGCATACCGGATTTTGGTGGGGAGACCCGAGGGAAGGCGACCACTTGGGAGACCCAGGCGTAGATGGGAGGATAATATTAAGATGGATATTCGGGAAGTGGGATGGGAGGACATGAACTGGATTGAGCTGGCTCAGGATAGGGACAGGTGGCGGGCTCTTGTGAATGCGGTAATGAACCTTCGGGTTCCATAAAATGCGGGGAATTTCTTGACTAGCTGAGAAACTGTTAGCTTCTCAAGAAGGCCTCTGCTCCATGGAGTTAGTTAGTTAGTTGGGTACCAGTATATATTTCACAACAGGAACTATGTTACAAATCAGCAGCACTGTCATTCTCCGAGAAAGTGATATTGTGTACTTTCATTCTATAATGAAATATGGAATAGGCCTAATTTTGGAGCGTAATTCATCTTACTGTAAAAAGATATTCAGTCTGCAAAAGAAAATTGTCACAATTGTTGTAAGTGCAAAACTTAGAAATTCATGTAGATGCCTGTTTAAGGGATTACATACTTTGCCTCTTCCATGCAAACACATATTCTCATTAATGAACTTCACTGTAATAACCAAGAAAAACTTCTTCACAAATTCAGCTGTACATAGTATTAATACAAGGAAGAAATACAATCTTGTTCGACTGGCTGCCAGCCTCTCAAGTTTTGAGAAAAGTGCATACCATGCTGGGATCAAAATATTCAACAGTTTATCATGGAAACTATGAGTCTAAAGAATGAAAATGCTGAATTAAAATAAGTGTTAAGAAGATACTGAAATACATACTCCTTTCATTCCGTTGAGTAATTTCTAATGTTCAAAAAGGCTCATAATAAATTATCAGTTGTATGTAGTGAATTGTGTATACCATTTGAATTTTGTGTGTGAAACAATATAAGATTTTGTATCTTATAGTCTGTATTTTTATATCTGTATAACTTATTCCACATCCTGTTGTCACCTTTACTAAATTCTGGATCTAAGGAATGCATAACATGTATGTATTAATTTGTAATACTGCACCAGCAAATCACAATCTTGCATTTACACAGTCATATTACATTAAAATATTAAAAACTCCTATATGTTTAGATCCCTGTGGTATCATCATCAGGGAGTCCATACATAAAATGATCTTGTATAAAACATTAAATAAATAATTTGTAAGTTGTTAATTCCTGGTGTCTTGTATGTTATGTAGAAGAACTGAGAAGTAAATTGTAGGTTACTCCACATAGAACAGACATACACATATAAAAGAATATGGAACTATGATACACTGAAATTTAAATTAAAATAACTCCCTGATGATGATCCCACAGGGATCAAATCTTATAGGAATTTTTACTGTTTTAATGTAATATAACTGCGTACATACAAGATTGTGCAGTTGGTGGTGAATTATTGTAAATTAATCTTTATCAATGTACAGAATGAATAAGATAAAAAGTATGTGTGTCTGTATGTGTGCTCTGCCACCTGGGGGGGGGGGGGCTGCATCACTCCCTCCCAGCTACACCCGTGATTGTAATACATGTACCAAATGATGATGAATTTCACATTTAATGCCTGTGTATAATAATTAGAGTGGTGGAATATGGCCAACAAGGTGTTGGATTATCTGAGCAATGAATGCAAAGAGACTTAAGCTGAAAGAAGTTCAGAAAACAGTCATATGACACTGCAGCTAACAAGGTGCATAGATACAGTCATGCAATAAAAATGTACCGAGAATATAAGTTGCTATACATTGCATATGTTGGATGTTGTTGAACCTTGCTGATTGTGCTGCAGTTGATTGATACATAGCAGCAGTGAATTTGTGTTTTTGAATAACAAATATACACTTTTCTCAGCCTCTATACTCGCCGGCCTGTATTCAAATCATACATGGATCTTGAATGCACATTACTAGTACATCTTTCTGATACCAGATGTAAAGCACATACGACTACATCAGCCATAGCTAAGGGCTGTAATTCAGTTATTGATGCTTCTAATCATATTTGCAGTAGTGAGAGTGAAAACGATGTTACAAGAAGAAGACATTGTTTTCTTCCAGAGCAACATTGCAGTGGAAGCCTGAAATTAACTTTGGAACCATTTATTAGATTTAAGCCATAAGGCTGGCAAGGCTGTACAGGATCCACAGCTTGACTTTACTATATTTGTCAAGCTCTTCACATCACTTTGTCAATTGGTTAGTCAAATTTTGAGTAAAATCCATCATTCCAATAATGAACACATAGGCCTATAGAGTTTGATCATCATTGTTGTCACCACCACCACCACCACCACCAGCTCATGAAGAGTCCTGGCTTCCAATAGACATTTTCTCAGTCTTCTCTGTATAAACCTCTTCTCCACCACATTCTTATCTTCATTTTTCTTGCATCTCCATTAACTTCATCTAGCACCCTTGATTTTTTCTTCCCATTTAACCTTTTTTCATTGCTTTTGCTTAGATATTTTGTTAGCATAGCTTGTGCTGTTGATTCTTCCATCACTCTTGCAACAGTGTGAAGACTTATTTGCTGTCCATGGTCCATCTTACAATTCCTATCCTGGATCAAGTTTTTGATGTGAGTAGGCAGTAATCTGAATCTACAATTGCTCCTATATACCTGAAGATCCAGAATGGATGATCTGTGTCTAGCATCCATCAGTAAGTGATCAATCTGATGAACTGTTAGTTGATCTGGTGATTTTCATGTCCCTTTGTGGATGTTCTTATGGAGATATAATATGCCTTATTACCATGTTTCTCAATACTGAAAATTCCACCAACTGTAGTCCATTTTCCTCATGAAGGCTTTCCTATACATTTGGCTCATAATCACACTTTACCTATCTTGTGTTAAAGTCCCTAGTGATCACTTTTGTGTCATGTCTTGGGCATTATGCATAAGCTTTGCATAGGACATCACAAAAATCTTTGTCATAATCCATCTTGTCTTCTGCAGGAGCATAAACTTATATCATGCTATAATTGAAAACAAATCCTGCTATTGTAATAATATGGTACGTATTGTAGATGAAATCTGATGGTGGATAAGTACAAATGCAACTCCAAATATGTGTTCCTCTTGGTCACAGCTGTAGAAAATGGGATAATTTTTTTTTTAATTATACCATTCCCCTTCCTCTTATTTCTTGAATGGCTGCTATGTCTGTCTCATATCTATTTATATTAGCATCTTCAGATCTCCAGCTTTGTATAGTGATCATACATTGCAGGATCATTATTTAATTTTCTATATTCATGTCCATTTCTATTTGCTTGTCTCTCTCAGGAGGGTGTGTCCAGTGCTACTCCTGTTTGGTTTTTGCTGGGTGGAGTTGTAAGTCCCCTGCCCAACCCTGAACCTGGGAGACCACGGTATCCCTTTTTGTCTGGGCCATTACCTTTGACCTTTCCAGAATGGGAGACCTTGCCAATAGCTACACTACTGTCAGCATAGCTCTAAGAGTCATTTGGCTATACAAGGCCCACCACTATATTTTGATTATCATACAGATATTAATTTTTCATTACAAGCTGCAGTGGCAGTGGCAAGGCTTGAAGTGTTTGTTTCTGCAAGCAGCTGTCAACCAGAAGGGGGAATAGTGCCCATTAATGTGGAATCGTTGTCGTCATCATCATCACTTTTTGTTTGCATTTCTGTAATTTGCACATCTTACATTTTACAGTCCACTAGTTAAATCTTAATGTAGTTGATGAAACATGTGGCAATTTGCGGGAAGTATGTTTATAAGTTGTTTTTGTTACATCTTTGCCCATGTATATGTGGGAAAACAACAGTTTATCAGTTATTTTTTATTGTACTTTCTGTTATAATGTATACTTCTTTTACTTGATAGCTTAGGGCCTCAGCATGTCTTAATCTGGCCCAGCTACCAGTATTCATTTTGTTGAAATACAGCCATTTTGGAGTAAACAGTGGTTTATGAAGAGAAGTTTATATTCCAGTTACACTTCCTCCAACTTGAAAATGTTGATTAAAGCTGTCTTGCTTAATCGGACTTAAAAGCGTTGACCAAAACCATCTTGCCCAACTGGAAGTACCTGAGGATGGACACTGAAGCCCTAAAACCTCTTTAAAGTAAGGTAGACCATCCAGTTAATTAAACTAGCGTACTGTTATGAGGATACCGACGTTTCGGAGGAACATGCTGCCTCAATTTTAAGGGTAACTTCCAACCATGTTATCTGGTGTCGAGCAGGAAGGCTACAGGATGAGAATGGAGACCTATTTGCCCAAGACTATTGCCTGCGTCCACACATGCATGATGCCTTTCCACAATATGCTCTATCTTTGGCCTGAAGTTGTTCAGCCATGACGTCACAAGTTTATGGCGTAAACGGTTGGTGGTGCTGACTTTCGTCTGAATGTTGTTCACAACTTTATCTGTCGCTGATGATATTTGACGTTAACAGAATATCTTATCTACCAGAAGTTCGTTTGTTGGCCAGTGACTGAGAACAGCTGTGTGTGATGGGCCTATCCAAGCACGGGAATTCCCGACACCTGCTGGGGAAGAATAGCATCTTTTTCGGAACGTCGCATATGAAAAATTTACAGATAACGGACAGCGTTGAAAAATTATTAGTCTTACGTACCGTTTTTGTTTCTGGAAACACTTCGTCGTTTAGCAAATTCATGCGGTACTGTTTGAACTCCTGTGTACGAATAATATTCAGGAGTATGAAAGTATTTTGTAATTAATTAATATATGCCGGAATCTACCAGCTTTACGAAATACAATCAGCGCGTAATATAACAATAGGCAAACCACAAACACAGGAACATGTAATATGTCGTTGCAGGATTACAAAACGTGTGGTGCAGAAGCTACTGCAACAAGTTTATTGAATATTCATTCTTTGCGAATCAATTTCCGCAAAGAATAAAGGAAAAGTTTGCGATTTTAAACGGCTGGGTTCTTCGGCTGATAATTCATACAAACGACACATAAGAGATAAGATATAAATTAACAGTCTGTTGTTCAAGCCTGCGTGATCAAGAATCCAGATTATTACGTCTTTATCAAGAAACTCGTTAACGAAGCAGGTTGACCGTAGAGGTAGCTTACGTAACTGATAACAGAGAGGCAGCAGCGAAAGTAGGTGCAAGTGAGCAGCAGGTAATTAGCATCTTAATTTACGCTTTATTGTACTTTTTAATCAAATTGACGAAATCCTGCCGTGACATGGCTTTTCCATTCGAAAATAGCCCGCACAACTCTGAATCTTGTACATTTGCAACAGGATTTCGCTTTCTGTTATCCGGAAACTTTATGGTTGATAATGACCATTGTTCTTCTTGAGTACCAGCAACAATTGTACTCGGTGAGATATCTTGGTAATCTGCCATTTTGTATGTCAGGTATGCAGGTTCGCTAATTCAGAAGAATATGTGTTAAAGCAGGCAAAGACAATGAACTTAGCTTTCTTTGGTTGTAGGAGTATCATTTTATGAAACATGCTGTACCTTGTGGGTAAAAATGCTGAGGGTAGATTAATTTGAGCAACGTGCCATGCTCATGACTGTCCGTAGATAGAAATGTGTTTCATCGCATGAAGGTTGGTAGTTCGTTTTGGTTTCTTTTTCATCAGCAAGAAAAATTAACGGTGCATCTTTTCTCCTGTTAGTAAGATTTTCCATATCACATAGTTTTAACTTTTTTCTTTGAAAATTTGATAGAACTTTACATTACTGAGAACACTGCAACCAGAAACACTTGCATTAATATTGGGTTTACACTCATCATATTTGAAGAAGGTGATGGAAGTGGTTTTGTTCATTCACATCTAAAAGACATTTTCATTATGTGTCAGATATGTTTTGGTGAAATTGAAGGCATTCCATTCTGAATGCTTTCTATCAGATCAGCTTCAGTGCAAGGATTTTTACTGTACACTTTTTCCTGCAACATGCTGCACTTGCAAAAATCAGTGATGTGGGTTTATGTGTGACAAACATTATGCCATTCTTAAGAATGTAGTTTGCAATTCAAGTAGCATAAATTACTTAGCCATACAACCATTTAATTATTTGTTTACTAGTGTTGGCTCTGTTGTATGATGGGGCAACAATTTCTGTGTGCTAATCCACCGCCTCCATCATCACTTACACAAATGCTGTCTTTAATATAATATTTTAACCATGCAAATCAAGGCTGGGACTTCACTCACAAACAAAGCTGTATCATAAACATGGAAACACCGGTGTGACATAGTCAGTGACTCAAACAGATGTTTTTTTGATGGAATGACATTGAGTAATTTAGACCTGGGTTGCCAAGGTAACAATATTGTATTATGAGAACACTTTTTTGTAGGGTGATGACAGAGGGTTGAATTAGGGCATGAATATTATGTTGTCCCATCACATGATTGGGCTAGTGCTACTTATATAAGGTCACCATTTCACCTAATTAAATTTTATACTGCATCTTTTTTAAATAGATCAACAGTACGTTGGGTAAGCAAAAGAGTAATGGCTGGTGAGATATCAGCAAACAAAAGTCGGCCATTTACTGTATTTGTGGAAGGCAATATTGGTAGTGGGAAGACCACTTTCTTGAATTATTTTGCAAATGCTGATGTGCACTTACTATCAGAACCTGTGGAAATGTGGAGAAATGTTGAAGGTCACAATTTGCTTGTAAGTAGCTTTATCCTAGTAAGTTATGTTTTTACATACACTAATATAAACTTATTTTCAGTGTGTGTCACTCACGTGGCTGTGTGTTACAAGTTAATTTATGAGGTATGATAAAATATACATATGTGCCCTTACAAGTCATTGTCATGTTATATGTTAAAACATGGATACTTCTTGGACTTAATGTATGTTCTGGTTTGATGTTCCTGAGAGAGTCATGTTATAACACACTCTAGGTATGGACCATAGAGTTCTCAGTGTACTTCATGTTTTCATTTAACTAAGCAAAATAAACTTAAATGTTATTTTATTTTTCCTAGGGTTTAATGTATGATGATCCTGCACGTTGGGGCTTGACATTTCAAACCTATGCTCAGTTAACAATGGTGGATCTGCATACACGTGCATCACCTCATCCTGTGAAGATGATGGAACGTTCAATATACAGTGCTAGGTAAAACTGTGTGGTGGCACCATAATAGATATTTTGTATTACAGATTCATGGTATCAGAAACTCAAAATTCAGTATTGCTAAAAGGGAAGTTTGCAAATAGGATGCATTAACAGAATCTTCTTTCCCCATCCCATTTGAATATGACTTACTATTATTGTTAGCACTACTGTTGTTCTTGTTGTTATTGTTGCTGATGTTGCTGTACGTAGTTATTTGAATGTTGATACATTCTCAAATTATTCAGTAGCTATGGCTACTAACATGCTACAGTTTTATTTTTGTGAAATACCATAAGATCTGACAGGCTTCTGTTTTTTAATAACCTCAGGGCTAAACCATAGTAGGTTTGGAAATATGACAACATTTTCATTCAACTTGAGGGGAGCTATTTGTCCCAGCCTCATGAAGTTGCTGGGACTCTGCAGAATCCTTCAGAACTGTCTCCAGTAATCCTTCCCTGCATAATTTTTCTGCTTCTTCTCAGTTCTGTGATTCTTTGTGTTTGGTGCCTGTATCTGACTCAGACTTTCACAAGGCCATTAAGCACCTGCAACCTTTCAAAATCTGTTGAATCTGTTAATTTTCCTGGTTTTACTGTAAAGAGTTGTTCACATATTTTTATACCTGTTCTTAATGTTGTATGCTATGCTATGGGTAATGAATTTGACATGTCTGGTGTCACATGAGTGACGTGACTGGGTGGACTATAAATAAATAAATAGAAAGTAAATTTATTTCCAATTTCAGTTTATCTCAGGGAAGTTCTCGTACCCTTTGGAAGAAAGCTGTTGTTTCCCTGTTTATATATATATATATATAAAAAAAAGGAAACAATGCGGTGGTGAGCAGTTACAAACCTGAGATGTGCATTCTTCTGGGATATTACACATCGTTGAATGGTAATCCTTTACCAACGTTTCGGGACAACGTATCGGCCCCATCTTCAGGGGTCAAGGAGTCCAAGAAGAATGGACTTCTTTGACTCCTTGACCCTTGAAGATGGCACTGATGTTGCCCCGAAACCCAGTAAAGGATTACCATTCGACACTGTGTAATATCCCAGAAGAACACAGATCTCATCAGCATCGCAGCAGAAGCCTCAAATCATGAATTACAAACCTATTTCTGTTGTTAATAATTTTTCCAAAACATATGAATTTGTCATTTATGACCATGTTTCACATTAATTTAATCCCTGTCGAGCTGAGTCCGTGAAATGCCTGGTAGTTATTATTGATTCCAAACTTCATTTTCACCATCATGGCAGTTCATATTTCCCCAGGCATTTAGGTTGTTGGATTCAATTAGGACTAACATTTCCTTTTTCACCTCTGGATAGCCTTTTTGTGCCATATTTTACATCAGGTAGTCCTGAGTCACAACATGCCTTGTTGCTTGGAATTCAGTTACTTCTACTGATGTCAGGAGCTTGAGCACATTCAGTGGAAGGTCTTAGCGCTTTGTCTACATCGCTTTTTCAGTCATTTACCATTCAGCTATGCTAATGTCTGGAAATACGTATAATTTCTACCTTACATAGTAGGAGGCACCACCTAGATGCACTTTACATATTAAAGTTCTTAATGGATTGAAATTTTTACCTTCCATTTTGGAAACTATTGGCCTTTGTGTACTAGCCTGAAACCTCAGAGATTTTACTTTGTTTGGTGTTCATTCTAAATGTGACCACTGTCCCTCTACTTGATGTGCATCAGTGACTAATGCCATCCATAGTAATATTGATGTATTCTAGAGGGTAACACTAATGAGTAATAAACTCCTCATATTAATTTATATGATATGAAGTTTGTTAATTTCATTGCAATACTACATCTCTTTTGATGTCCTTTTACAAAGGAGGTAAACATATGTTTTAGACAGAGAGCGTTTTAAAGCAAAACACACTACTGCATGTTAGGGGCTGTCATCAGGTGCCATGCACCAATACAGCTGTAAGCAGGTTTGTAGGTTCTCTGAGAAGACTCCACTTTAAGCTGTATGTCCTGTATATATGCCTTTGTTATGTATGCAAACTTCACTGTCAATATAATATCACTTCTTTTTTCCTGTAGGTATTGCTTCGTAGAGAATTTAGCTAAGGAAGGACTGATGCCGGCTTCCGAGTATGTTGTTTTAGATGAGTGGTTTAAATGGATCACATCTCACTTGGATATTGGTGGAGATCTTATAGGTATAGATGAATATTTTGCAAACTAAAGTAAAGAATGAATATTTAGAACTCAGTCACAAAACCTTTTTCTCATCAACACAACTTCACTGGTAAACAGTCTCTCGTATTTACTATATCAGTTTAGCTCCACAGGTGTTTCAGCTTCTTCCAGATAAAGTTCTTGTGCTTATCTTATCTACCTAACGGTCAAAGTATACAGGCAAGAAGCTGTAAAAAGAACTTTATCTGGAAAACTCATGTTCAACACGGAAATTTGGCATACAAAGTAAAATGTCAAGTAACAGGGACATACACCATGCATAACATACCTGAGAGAAAAGAAAACAAGGCATGACACCCATAAAGGTCATATTGAATTAATGTTTAATAAGTATTCTCCTCCAAGTGAGGAACACCAGTTTAAAAAATCAACTACAGGGATAAAATATGATCTTACATCACGTATAACAACAATAGAAAAGGATAATAATATCCATGACTAAACAGTAGGGAAATGTGTATACAATATATAAAATGTATAAGAGTAGGTTTCTTAAAGCTTTTTAAAAGTTCTTAAAGAAGATTAAATTTTGCATAATTTTAATAAAATGTAACGACAGTGCAGCTAAACAATGTAAACAAAAAACTTGGGAGGTCTGAGGTGTCACTACCATTTTGATTGATATATGATATCATTTTTGTACTTTTACCTGAGCATGGCTTTACTTTAAAGATGAAACATGTAGCCAAACTAATGCTGTAAACAAGGAGCACTATTTACTGATAAATTATATATAATCACACCAACTCATACACAAGTTACAAATAAAAGAATCTTACTAAAAGATATCAGATACAACCTGACATGTTTTGGTGCTCTGGGGCACCATCATCGGGGGGAAAACCATAAAAACACTCAGCGACAAAACACTAGATGGCCGAACGCAGCTCTGGTTGAAGAATGTCAACTCACTTAGTGGGCTTTTAGTGATGAATAGCACATGATGTCTTGAGAATCCAGAGGAAAGCACCATAGGACACCAAATTATAGGTAGCAATGGAGCTGCGGTTGTGGAATACGAGCATCGATGATTCATTTTTTGGCCAGTAGTGGCATTGTCCTAAGGTATCAAGATAATATTAAAATAACAAATTTTAGGAATTATACAGCCAAATTTTCAAGAATCTGAATGGATTGCAATACATACTGGAGTGTGTTAGTGTTTAGATATAGGAGGCTAATACACTTCAGTACTCACTAAGGTGTTTGTTCACGAATGTAATTAGAGTACACAAGAATTTCTTATGTGTTGCTTTGTTCAGTTTACTTGCGAGCTCATCCTGAAGTGGTATTTGAACGCATGCGAGTACGTGCCAGGAAAGAAGAAAGCCATGTAACACTTCAGTACCTGAAGAAACTCCATGACCTTCATGAGGACTGGCTTATCAACGAGACAAAATTCAGTTGTCCAGCCCCAGTAAGTTCATGTTCTGTAATTGTCTCATTTTACTTTCCTGATGTTCTTCATTGACAGCAGTGTAACATGTGTGAGCCCATACATGTATCTTCCAAATATTTAGAACAGGGAGAGTATGTACGTATGTATCATATATTTTTGCTGGTAGCCACTACTTCTCACTTTAATAGACAGTGAAATGTCATGCCAGCATGTTTTACCTCTGTGTGTGTGTGTGTGTGTGTGTGTGTGTGTGTGTGTGTGTGTGTGTGCGCGCGCGCGCGTGCATGCGTGCGTGTGGGGGGGGGGGTTGCAACAAGCAGGTAATGTACAGACTCTGTATCCCTAACTGAACCTCTGTATACATGATGTAGAAATTGTTCTGCTTTTGTTAGTAAATTTCATTACTATGTAGAAAATTTTTATAATTTTCGTAGTCTTTTTACATGTTGGCATGTAAAAACAATTGACTAATGTAAGATTTTATTAATATTTCCTGTTGCAGTAGATTGCTCCGTGTCTGTATGCTTTCTTCAGTTAACCAGCTACATAACAGATACAGGTGCCACCACCAGCTTACTATAAATGATACGTGATTAATGTAGTGCCTCATCATCAGATTTGATACATCCAAGATAACAGATTTGCAAATAAAATTACATCAATGGAAGCTGTTACACTGGTTGAGAACTGAGGCATCCGCAAAAGAGATTAATTCAGTAACAAGTATTTATTTTTGTAATTGCTGTCATGTAATAAGTTACTTTTCATTTATTTTCAAATTGCCCTTGCAGTGTTAGTGGAGAAAGTAAAGTTCTGTGAAAATACGTAGCAGTGAGATGTGACTGTAATAACAACTTCTCCGCAGCTCCAGTCAGAAGATCCTGTCACTGTTGCAAGTTATATTGTTTTTTATTCAGTTTCTGTTTAGTGTCTGGTAAAGGTTTCTTTAATACTGATAAGTTTATGTAACATGGCTTTCTAAACCCATTTGACATACGAGTTATATCTTACTGTGATTTCATTTACTACCTGTATGGGACATACTAACCTTTAATATGTATTCCATTATTTTATATCAGGTAATTGTACTGGATGCCAACCGTGACCTTAGTGATATGGAAGAGGAATTCGACAGATGTAAAACAAGGATACTTCACCAAAACCCGAGAAGAGAACAGGAAGATTCAGCAGCTCCTTCTGTCACCTTTGCTGGTGGTCATTCCATATGAAGAAGTATGGACTGACAACAGACACCAAAGATGTTCATTGCCAAACTTCAGAGAGAAAAATTTAAGTTCCCATTCTGCATGTTTAATGCCGAATTAAGTTCTATAGCTGCATTTAGAGTCTTTTTTGTATGATTATTCAAAATGCGCTGCTAATCTCTTAGCAGCTTCAAGCTGCTTTTGTCAACACATCTGAAACAGATCAGAAACTGTACTAAAAGTTACGCTAAACACATATTTAAAACCTGTTTTAGATATTACATATTGACACATATATGTGTATTCAGTGGTTTTATGCTTTATGGCACCAAGAAATATGTAGGCGCAATAATAACAGGAAATTTATTAGCAAGCGGCTGACTTCTTGTAGATTGTTCATTGTTCTGTGAAGAAAGTTTTGGGTATTGACTGTTAACAAGCAAGACAAATACATTGCAGCATAAAGACAGGTTTCCCTGTGAGTAACTGACCACCACAACATGAAGTGTATGCCAAAGTGCAGGTATAGCCACATGCTTTCTTAACATTACATGGGGGCGACCGGTCAGCTTCATGTCCTGGCCGTTTTACCGCCGACAGAGGATCTATATTTGAACTGTTCCACTCTTTCAAAGGATTTACTCTCTATCTTCATGTTGTGATTTTGCCCAGCATTCTGGTCTTGAGACATTTCCATGAACTTAGTTTTCTCAGCATTTACTTCTAGACCAATATCCTTACTAGCAACTAATAAAACTTCTGTGTTTCTCTTTATAGTGTGTAAGCTTCTGCCCAATATATTAACATCATCAGCGTAAACTAGAACCTGATGTGTACCATTTAATTTCAAGCCCTCCTGGTTCACCTGGACCCTCGTAATGTAATATTCCAAAGCAAAGTTGAAAAGCAACCGTGATAAAGCACCTCCTTGTTTCAAACCACTCTTAATAGGAAATGTATAAGACAAATGTATGCCTCCCCAGACTCTGCTATAGGTTTCACTTAGACACAGTTTTATTATTTCATTTCTTCCTTAACATCTTTTAACTCGTCTTCAGGCTTCCACAGTGACTAAATTGTACAAAATCTTTTAACTCCGTTTCTCTAATAAACACTTGATGAGTTTATGCATGAAATGTGTGCAGGTCATAACTCTCATTCTAATCACGTTTGATCAATTTTAGTCAAACTTAGAATGTGAAAACACATTGTGGTACAGCCTCAGTAAAATCCACTCAGCAGTTCCCAAGCTGTTACATGGAAAAACATGAAGGAGCTAAAAGATGCAGTTTTGAAACATTTCCTTTGAACTCACCCACAGTGAATGACTTGGACTCTCTGAAGATGCTCATATTAGCACCTGAAATGAGACGTACCTCCACTACAGGTCTTGTCCACAGACGCAGTGCAGTAACAGAGCCATGTGGGGAAAATTCCTGGGTGCTCCCGCCTCACTCTAAGCTGCTGCTTCCCCTGTAGGTGATACAGAGAGTGAACAGGGGCCATCTGCATTGTCCAGCCTTGCTCAGTACATGACCACATTCTTCGTGAACTGGATCAGTGACTTCTTCACCCAAAACTGAGAATAAAGAGTATAAAATTCTCAGTTCCTATCCACAGTACAACGGAACACATTACAACCGCAAGTAATGTTCAACACGTACTCCACAAGATGTTAGATCAAGATCGAGTATTAAATTCCCCAACATACTCCGAAAATTCACCTTTACTAAGCAGGCACAGCCTTCCTGGATGCATTTTGCTGAGTCTGAAACTGACAGTGACATCACTGTTATTCAGAACAACACCTTCTTCAGTGACGCCATGCCAAAACTATCAAACAAAACCCACCCATTACATAAAACAACTATCAACTGTGCTATGTACAAGAAAACACATACACCTGAAAACTCAGAGGCAGCATACAGATTGCTGTCTTTTTGGTGTATCACAATTTGGTATGCATATGCCTACACCATGGACACAGCACATTCCTACAAATTACTGGTACGTACATGACATCACATCCAGCACACAAGTAGTAGTCTTGCATGAGAACCTCAGTCTCACTTAGAGGGAGTACTTCAGACTTGAGGAGGCAAACTGAAGGTCATCAGTTGCTTGAAAAGCTGAAGTTAACCATACACTCCAATGAAAATAAATAACATTTCTTCCTGTTTCTGTAAGAATAAGTTGCAGCAGAACAAGAAAATGCTGGACAGAGAATGAGGCTCATTTTAATTTACATTATATATACAATGAATACCGTTGCATTAGTTTATTCAGAAAATCAAGTAAGAGGACAGAATACCACAGGGGACCTCTGCTCAATCTGCTGCATGCTCCAACAATGGCCCAGACCACTGCCAATGGCCCGCTACTGGTGTTACCTTTACCATCTCTCCCTAATGTAATACTGAGTCATTTTCCACACAGCTTCCTCTTCTTAAAATATGCTAAAGATGGGGACAGCAATGCACCCCAGAACAGTGGAAGTGTTGTCCATGGAGCCATATCCCAGAAGAGAACAATCTTTATTGGCATCACTGTGATAACCCCAAATGTTATAAAGCTGTGTGGGATGCAGCGGAGAAGATGGGCAGTTTCAGTTATTTGAGGAGAATACTGACTACTGGGAGAGTACAAGACACAGTAACAAAGAATTAGAACTAGAATGGCGGGGGAGAAAACAAAAAGAGTTTTGCATAAAAGTCAGTTTATGTACCTATTAACAGAGATGAAACGGGATGAGACAGCAAAGGACTTACACACACAACAGATTACGTAAATGATATTTCTGAGAGGCAGGTGTGGAATAACCGGGATATAGAGACAGAATGTTAAAGTCTTCTGAGATGTGACACAGTCGTTGAGTGCACAGTTCCTGATGTTTCAAAGGACTGTGGTGCCTTCACCTTCAGAGACAAGCAGTCCCATTTTTGCACTGCAGTGAAGCATCATATCCCAGAAGACCTGAACCCTCAGCAACATCACTGTGACAACCTCAAATCTGGCAAAATAAATATATGCTTTAAGGTGTGCAAACTTCAATAAACCTTCACAGGATACAATGGAGAAATGACACACTGTGCAGTGAAGTCAGAAAGGAAGAAACCATGAAAAATAAGACTAATGATACAGCAGGAGGGCCTATCAATTAGTGAATCTCAAACAATGTGGTACTATGGACCCCTTACAAAGTGTCACTAATTTTGCGCATGCCCTCCCCAAAATTACCTCGTGTTGCAGACCCGTAAGGCACAATGCAGGGTAACATCTAAACTTCAAATAAATACAGACAATAGACATAATTAAATGCTAAAAACTTACCAAGTCAATGTAAAAATTCATTACAAAAACCACAACTTTTCTAGCAGTAATGACAATAAAACTAATGTTACACCAAACTTCATGTTGTACTGACCAGACTCTACTCAACTTCAAGAGGACCCCTTAGGCACTACGCACCGTCTGACGATGGAAAAACACCAGGTGTGTGTGTGTGTGTGTCACACCATTGCTGCAGATATAAAACATTAACAACATTCACTGCAGTACCTTTAACTTCTAACTGGAACATGTAATTTTGTAGATCCCCTGCCCTGGCCTTGGGTGGACCACAGACCACACTTTGAAAACCACCACTATAAAGTGACAACACCAACTTAGAAAATGTCATCATCACTCTTGCCATGTTAGGCCTAGTTGTTCACTGACTGAAAATTTCCAACATTTTACTCACTGTCTTACAGACTTCCTCTACGTTCACATTTTATAATACTGCAGATCCTATCAGAATTGAATCTGTAAAAATAGTTTCCTACTTCTTCTGTAATGTCACAATAAATATGGTAAAATCTGGAATTATGATACGACTGCTTGTGTTGTGAGATCATATTAGTGCCATGATACACAAACCTTATGCTTCACCTTCTGTTCATAGAGCCTTCCACCTCAAATGCTATTGGCAATGTTATCCATTCTTTTCCATTCCACAATGTCTGGCAACACCAGCTCTTGGTTCGTTGCTTGCTTATGGCACACCCGCATGAAATCGCTCACCTTGAGGAGTCTGAGCTCAACAGCGTACCCAGAGCAGACAGCTCTGCTACAGTTGCTTCCTCAAGCAGATGTTCTGATTGAGACACTCTGTGAAATGGAAAGACCATACTGCTACAAACCTGTCACTGACAATAGAAAATGCTGTTTATCAGAAAGGAAGGAAAGTTTTATCCAACAGTTCTAAATAAGAATGGTCATACTGAACTCAAATGCAAAATATACATTACAGTCTGAAAAGTTATTAATCTTGATTTGAGGGACTCTGACATTTCATGGTCACTGATTTTTATACAGTGACTCATTCTGATGTTTTGCGATGAGCTCTTGTGATATATGTAACAATAAGACAGCAGAGAAAGTGAAACCACCAACCATTTGGTCTTGTTCAAGTTCATCCACACCAGTCACAAAAATGTCAAAACAACAGCCCTGCAATGGGTGATCACAAAAGTTGAAATCCCAGACACTGAGGGTCACATTGTTACTTTACTGTAGTTGCATTTATCTGCTCTGTCATAATGTTGTGGTGACAAGATGGAACATACTTTCTGCAGTTGCCTGTACTCACCCAGCTGTTTCCTGTTTGTCTACAAGAAGGATCACATCAAGTGAGCCAGGAACTAGGATGACTGCATGATCTGCAGTTTCCTGCTGTAGTGGTGGTTCCTTGCAGTGCTTTTTTTCTGTGATAAATCTCTGTTCATTGTACCTGAAATGTATCAAGACAACCTGGCTCACCAGAGTCAGAGGTGTGCAGTAGTTTGAATGCCATCAGACTTGAGGGTGATACTCAAAAGGAGAAAAAGACTTATGATGCTGTGTGTGTAAGTGGTGTTCTGTAAGTAAGGTTCCCCATGCCATAAAAATTAAATGTGAAGTCATTACAATGTTATATGTAGCTAACTTATTCCATTGAAGTATCATTATTTTTCAACATCATCCCCCACGCACATTGTGTTTGTCCCATGTTGGCATAAGTTTAAAAGGTCAGTGCAGTGGTCATCTGACTCTCCCATTCATTGCCATTCACATGCGCTCTCAACTGTTCATTCCTGCAGAAGCCGGTGACCTCCCAACCGAATCACTGAATTTCCAAAATGAGTTCCTCCACGCATGCTGCATTCACACTCCCCTTCTCATGCTGGGATAAACTGCGATCATTATTATGGACAGATACGTGAGGATTTTCAAACTTTCCACTCCAGTGTCTGATACGCTGCACTCTCGCTATGCCATCACCAAACTCTGCTATCAACAGGCTGTGAATTTTGAGGAGTGAAAGATGTTTTGCCCCTAAAAACCAAGTTACACTCTGAACTTATTTGCAGGACCAAGTTTCCAGTACTGTTACCATTGCACATCAACTTATCCCATTAACACCAATTGACAGACTGACTCTTGTGCCACTTGTTGGTTATCTGCTACCAACAAATAAAATGCTCAGTTAACACTCAAGTAACAGACTAGGAAACTTATGAATCCATCAATTTTTATTCAATCCACTACAAGTTATGTCACTGCAAATGACTGGTGAAAATGGCTGAAGTTCTTACATTCAGTATTCCAACTTGGTTGAATAACTGTTTGCTTATTTAAACATACTGTATGCAAGAATGTGGAATGCCAGAGTTATGGCTTAATTACCCATTACTGTCCAGGAACAGAAGTTCCTGTCCACAGCTTCGATTATACGGTGTTAAATGATACAATGACTAACAAATCAAAATTGCATGTATGATAAAATGAAGAGCAGATTAAAATCAGTGAAGGCCTGCTACCACTCTGTCTCAAACCTTTCATTTTCTCATTAGCTGTCTAATTATATAACACATTATAAAATACAGAATTACAATTTTGTGTGGGTGTGAAACTTGGTCTCCAACATTAACAGCAAGAATACAGGCTGAGGGTGTTTTGGAATAGAGTGCTGAGGAAGATGTCTGGCCCTAAGAGAGAGGAAGTAAGAGGACACTGGAGAAAACTGCACAATGAGGAACTTCATGATTTGTGGTTCTCACCAAACATTATTCTGGTGATCAAATACACTATGATGGAATGGGTGGGAGATGTGTCATGTAGGGGGGAGAAGAGAAGTGCATACACGGCTTTGGTGTTGAAACCCAAACGAAGAAGACCACTTGGAAGACCTCAGCATACATGGGACAGCACAGACTGGATTAATCAGGCCCAGGATAGGAATAAGCGGTGGGCTGTTGTGAACATGTAATGAACCTTAGGCTCCATAAAATGCAAGAAATTTCTCAACTAGATGAGGAAATACTAGCTTCTCAAGAAGCACCCTGCTTCACAGAGTTTGTAAGTTGAGTTACTACTTACGACAGCTTATGGAAGGAAATGGTTGTTGACAAATCTATGGTACTATCTCAGCACTAGCTTGGAGAAACTGAGGAAAACCATGAAAGTTTCCAACAAAAGAATCAATCTCTGGGCTGACATATGAAACCTTGACTCCCTGAAGGTAAAGCAGCATTGCCAACCACTTGGCTTGGACACTATGATAAACCTGAAAACAAAATGTAACATGTAATACTGTCTTCTTGGCAGCAGTGGTCTTCCTCTTCACAGATATGGCAGCACTGAAGGTATCATAGTCCTTAAGATCAGGTGTGAGGGTGGCTGACCTTTCTCCATTGCCAGCAGCAGTGCTATCTGGAGACACCAAACTGGTACACATAGCATCACCCTTGTCTCACAGCTGTCGAGCGATATTCATGCCAGCATCTGATAAACTGAATCTGCTACACCCAACTGCTCATTCTGCATTCACAATTAATGGACTCCTCAGAGCAAAATATTTTTTGAGAAAAGCCAATAGTCTCACGAGCAAACAGATTCTACACATTTTATGGAATGTGCAACATGACTACCACAGTGCAATGTGGCTGGTAGTGAATGGTTAATATTTTGTTTTTGTCTATTCTGTCCCCACCACTATGTGTTGATGTCATACAAGTATTTCATGTAGCCATACACTGCATTTACACCCAGAAGTACATTCTGTCAGTGTCATGACAGTCCATGTTGCCTAACCTGGATATTCTTGGATACTGTTATTGGTCCTTCTTTGCACTGCTTTTTGATGGCTCTTGTTGAAGCAGCCTGGTGACTGGGAACCATGAACAGCTTAGGCTAAACCCGTGTCCTGATTAAAGTTGTTCAAATGTAACTCCATCTGAATGGTCTCCTTTGCTGAGTGGTCCATGTGGCCTGATGTAAAGCTGGCAACTTTAATGACACAGTGGTGCTGGAATAAGGATAACAAGTCTCAGAATGCAGTGTGAGTATAAACACAGGGTGCAGGCATGCCACTTAGCACAATGACCCCACAATACAGACAGTCTCTGAAACTTCATGTCTTCTGAGGTGTGATGCTGCATCATTGAGTATTTCCTAACATTTCAAAAAACACAGTGCCTTCACCTTCATGGTGAAACATTTGCAGCCACCCATCAAATGACACAATGTCACATCCCAGAAGACTTGCAATCTTCAGCAGCACTCCTGTGAGAAACTCAAATGTCACAGTCTCTGAAACACTGGATGTGAACACATTCACATGGCTTATCAGCTGAGAACACTTCACTGTGCATTCTGACTGTGAAAGTTTCAAATTATATACAACAGACTCCTTGTTAGGAATCCAAAGTGAATCATTATGTCACTATACACATAAACATATGGACTTTCCGTCCAACACGGCTATTGCAACACAGCTACATGTTTTGGTCCACCTACAGGACCAACACAGGCTGTCAAACAAAAACTTTCTAAAAAGGAAAAAATTCATACAAAGCATACACTTCATTTGTTTTTGTCAGATCTTAAAAATTACAAAAAATTAGTTAATATGTTTCCTTACTGTCTCAGTTAGTAGGTACTACTTGTGTAAAACCATGCACTTTAAACTTCAGTTCCACACATGCCTTTAAGCTTCTGTGATGACATAATCTAATAAAATCTTTTCAGGCTGACAGCTGCACCACGTGGTTCAAGCACACTTTCATTTCAGAAACTGAGTCTCTCTCAATCACCAGGGTTCTGGCATGAACCATCTGATGCTACTGGCCTGAGAAGGCATTACTGCACTTCATTTCCATCTTAAAACAGGTCTGTCTGTAGTCCTGAAGGCATATACAGCACTTCAGTGCCTGTTTCAGTGTTAATTCAGTCTCCATTATGTTCAATGTAAATAACTTCACAATCTCACACAGCTATGTACTGCACGTAGAATTCATGCTCCTCAGCAAAAGAACAAAACTGAAACTCCCAAGGCCTCATAAAAATACTCTTAAATTACTCATCTTATGATTCATTTTGAATTTTTTGAAAGTCCTATACGATGATTAATGCCACATAATTTTATGATTAAAATTATATTTAGAAGACAATATCATAAGCCATGCAATTAAAATGAATATCAGTTAACTGAAACAAAGACAACCCCCGCCCCACTCTTTTCAATGAACGTTATAAATTAAAGAACTTGTTACCACAGCTGTATTTATGTTTCACTTATTAAGACCCAAAAGACTGTAAAAATGTCACACAAAGTACTTCAGTCCTAGTGGGTGGTTTTAAGACAACCCCCTACTTTAACCAGTAATGTCTATTAAAAAATCAAATAAAAAACAAAAATAACATTGATTTCTCTAAAAAACAACTGTATGTGCAAAAAGTTTTGACATTATACATAACCCATGTACTGTATGTAGGATTTAACCAACAGTAAAAAACTGTAATAAAAGGAATTTGTACGGACGAGATCTGTTTCATGTTAATAAGGATTATAAAGGTTTTAACCACCATCCTTTTTATAGTTTTATTGTAACGAAAGGATTGCGGGTGCGAGATAACAGTCCACTTTCCCCACCAATTTTTACTGTTTTCCACTCTAGACTAGCTGCAGTCCGGCAGTGTGTGCTTCCCGGGGACTTGGATTATGGGAAGTGGGCCCCGAGCGGTACAAAGGGACATGCACTCTGCATTCCACTATCAAAATTATTTAGCACACTGCTTTTTTCAATTCAATTTATTTCATCCCTTTTTACAACAAGTTGTATAGGATATGTCAGCATATCTTACAATAAAAAATACTATTCATACACTTTCATCTTATGTACAATATATATATATATATATATATATATATATATATATATATGTCTTATACTCAACCTTTCCTTAACAGTCTATCTTTATATTATTTGATTCACCCTTAGAAATTACTTGCTTCCTTTATTTTCTCTCTGGATTTTATATACAATACTTGTAGGGGTGCACTTGCCTATTCCATAAGGCAATTTAATGCACCCACTATAAATTGATTTCCCTTCTCTATATATCACTCGTTCTTGTACATAAATATTCTTCTACTGAATGAAAGGTCTAATGCAATAAAAACAACTTCAACTTTTTCCTAAAATGTAAAGTGTTGTCTATTGATTTAAGGTTATTAGGCAACTTATTATACAACCTTTTCCCTATGTTATTAACACTATTCTTACACGCTTCAGTTCTACAATATGTAAGATACAAATTTTTCCTCTGACGTGTATCATAATTATGGTTATTTGAATTTTGGTTAAACTGTTTTAAATTCTCTTTTATCATAACATATTGTTTCCATAATATATACACAGTGGACTGTAAGTATATTCCATCTTTTGAACCACTCTCTACAGGATGTATTTCTGCTTACATTACTCATTAGTCTTATAGCCCTTTTTTGCAGTTTGAAAATTTTTTGACTTTCCCCAGTATATTATCCCGTATCTTATATATAAATGAAAATGAGCAAAGTACATGCTCCTCCATAATTTTATACTTGCAGAATATTTAAGGGCCTGGAGCATGTATAGACTCTTATTCAACTTAGAACACAAAGCTTTTATATGAGCCTCCCATTTTAAACTTTCCATCAAGTGTATTCTCAGAAATTTTATTTCAGATGTATAGGTAATGTCCAATTTATCAAATCTAATTTGCGGTTTAATTGGGTTCTTGTTCTGCCAGGAGTGGAATGACATTGCTACTGATTTTTCAGTATTTATGACCAGTCCATTAGTATAAAACCAATTGTATAGAGTACTGTTCTATTTATTTTCAGTTGTACACCATTTTCGTCTTCGGCCTGAATTAAAATGTTGGTGTCATCCGCAAATAACATCACCTCTGCATCCAAGATATGTTTTGTTAAATCACTGATATATAACAGGAACAATACCGGTCCCAAAATTAACCCCTGGGGAACTCTTAGAGTGTATTTCTTTTAAATCAAATTTAACATTATCTAATATTATGTCTTTATTCCCTTTATATTTTACTTCAACACACTGTCTACGACCTGTTAAATATGATTGAAGCCATTTATTTACTACTCCTCTAAAACCATAATCTTCTAGTTTAGTGAGTAAAATTTTGTGGTTAATAACATCATAAGTTTTTGATAGGTCTAAAAACTTCCAATGGTCATTATTTTTGTATCCAATGCTTCAAAAATTTTACCTAACAAAGTTTGTATAGCTGATTCTGTAGATCTACCCTCTCTAAACACATTCTGGGCTTCCACCAGTATATTATTATATGTTATAAAAGTTTTTAATCTAATATACATGGCTCTTTCTATGATTTTTGAGAACACTGGTAATAGCGATATCGCTCTGTAATTTTTTATGTCTTCCTTGCTGCCCTTCTTGTGTATGGGTTTCATGATGCTTGGGATACGGAGGCTCATACAAATTGCTGACACAGGCATTCACACCGCCACCTTGCCTGGCGTGTATAGTCACAACTCGGATGCTGTAACTACTGTACTTTATTCTACTAGGTTACTATAAACAAAATATGCCACCATAGAAAGGACCTAATCACTGCCAACATCAGGCAGGCCAGGGAAATCATTGCCCAATCTGATGTACTCCCCTGTCTGAATTTCCCACCTAACACGCACAATAATGAATTTAAATAACTTAAAAATCTCTGCTGCTAAATCTTACTAGAATTTCATTACATAGGAACGCTTACCTGAAGCAAACAAAATCAAAATTAAAGTGCGAAACCCCTCTTCTGTCCTTATCTGTCTCCCGTCTTCCAGTCAAGCATCACCCACAGCCGCCAAGGTAAGACTGAATTAAAATCACGTATGTTTACCCTACTTCGCACATTTACATATTCGACCAGTAACCAAAGTGACGACTCATTTCCCTGTTGCCATGCACTAAGTCAGCAGTGGCTGGGCCTTACATCTTTAAAAACAACAGAAAGAATAAAAGGAAGTCTAAACCCAGAATACACTATTACGTACACTACATTATATTTTCTTGCCTGATGATAACCCTTTTGAATTAAACATAATAAAAAATATTTGTGCTCATGGAATCATGCTTAATATATTGAATTACTGACATATAATAGGGTGTCTTCTGTTAAACTAATAAAATGCAATCTCCATTTAATATTTCTCAGGCTGAGGTTTTTCCTTATTTAGTGATCACTTCTATGATCACAACCCAACTGCCTTAATAAAGATTGCTTTGCAGGAAGCTTTACTTTTTTTCTATGTAGCATAAATTTGTTCATATCTTCTATTTCTGTTTCTAGATTTCCACAAAACTCTGTATTTTATATCCCCATCCCTCTGACATCACAGCGTGTTTATTTAATAAAGATAACTTTGCAGGAATCTTTACTTTTCTCTTGTATGTAACATACATTTTTTTCGTAATTTCTTTTTCTGTCACTACATTTCTACAAAACATGGTATTTTATATCCCCAACCATCCGACATCATAGCATGTTACCTCCATAAAGACCGCTTCAAAGGAATCTTTCCTTTCTCTTGTGTGTATTCAAGGTACAGTGTTAAGGTTTTTATGATGCAGAAGAGGATGATTAGGATCATGACAAATTTGACACCTAGAGACTCACGTAGAGTAATGTTCAAAGAATTAAAAATTCTTCCCTTGTTTTCATAATACATTTACTCTGCCTTAATATATTTAGCTGGTAATATCCAGTTATACACAATGATCAAGGAAGTCCATAATTACAACACGAGAAACAGTTCTAACTTTCACATGCCTAATGCCAATTTAACTAAATACCAGAAAGGGGTATATTATATGGGAATTAAATGATATAATCAACTGCCAATTGACATTAAGAATTCAGTGAACAATCAGAAACTTTTTGGGTCTGCTTTGAAGAGCTTCTTGCATTCTAATTCATTTTATACATTAGAGGAGTTTTATAATTGTAATTGTAACATGCTATAACCATACCTAGCTCAATTTTATTATTCTGATGGTATACCCTGCACAGCTTATCTTTTAGAGTGAGTTGTTTATGAGACTGTATTCATCTAATTGTCTCTTGATTATTTTATTCCAAAGGGAGTTGTCTGTGCAAATGTATGTGTTATTTTGTATTTTTTATCCATAATTTTAATTAAGTGTAGTGTAGCTGCCCTTTGTGAGTTTTCTACCAAGCTTTATTAAACTTTATTAACTCACAGATATTCAGATATGAGTGAGAATGTGCTGTGACTGTGTACACAGTCACAGCACATTCTAACTCAACTATAAAGTGCAAGCTTAGTGTAACGATAACAAAAAGTTCTCCCTGAAGATGACCCAGCAGGGTCGAAACATGTAGGAATGTGTTACGATTGATGATGAAACTCTCTTTGTGCATTTGTTGGTGACTAGTGTTTTTTGTACTACATGCATATCTTCTTTCACCTGCATTTGTTCAGATCTGTTAGTACAGCAGCTTATGTAATGTCATATGACAATTTTAACTTTTGTATGGTTAGCCATGAGGTGACAAAATTATATTGGAAGAACCATTCATATTACAGACTATGAAATGTAGACAATGTTAAGTCACATCCTACCTTTGGATGAATACTTCATATCTGGCTCTTTACAACACAAGCTGAAATGTCTGTGAATAACATTACTTGTTCAACGTATATAAAGAATGGTAGAACAGCCGATCTTGAATTGAAAATCTCAATATCTCACTGCTACATAAAACAGCAGAAATAGTTACTAGATTTGCAAATGTGACATCTGCTCATTTAGACACACTGATTCACCATGTATATTTTTTCTTCCATCTTCTTAATCTTATGCAGGGGCCAGCTGTTTCAGAATGCATATGGATTGACAAACTATTGCCTACAAAACCTCTCTCAGGCCTACCGAAACGTTCACACATGAATACAATCCTTTATGAAGGTCTAATTTGAAATATACATGGTACAGCAAA
>BLKM01008244.1:113227-181158 GCA_013340265.1 Coptotermes formosanus | reverse complement strand
GGGGGGTAAACAACACCCTGAATTTTAGAAGTTTTCTTTCCATAAAAAGTGTGACAAAACACACATATCTCTGATTTGAACATAAAGAACATTGCAGAAGGAAAGTAAATGTATTTAACAAAATCAAGCTCACCAATATTATTTCCTCTATCTTTATTCCTAGAGACAATTGGTAAAAAACAGGGGACAATGCATGATCCCAACATTTTTAGTAAGCAGACAGTAGTGGTTTTAATCAACAGTGTTGTAAATTGCTAAGATTACGTAGCATCAGTCTCTAGATGGCTGTAAGGTACATGAACATGAATGATAAAGCACTCAAGATGAATTGAAACTGGACTCTTCAATCGGCAGCTTGTGTACACTGTCAATTATATAAAAATAACCCCCTCCATTAGTATCACATAAGTACATTCTCCTCGCCCCTCTCATTTACGCAGTATAAATACTAACCATTTTGGCTTTTAGTGTATCCAACTTCTTTTCATACTCATGTCGAATGCCTTTCTTTCCTTCTTTACTCCATTTTACTTTTCATATCCTCATTCTCAGATTGAAGCTTATAGTTGACTTCCAACAATGTTTCATATGCTTGTTTGACACCAGAAACTTTCTCCAGTTCCATCTGCAGCTGTTTGCACTTCTCTTCTTCAGCAGATTTCAATTTACATACAATCTCCTTGTCATTAGCAAGAGTTGCATGCAATACTTTTAGTTCATGCAGGTTTCTCTCCATTTCTGTTTTCAAGTTCTGTTCTTTGTCAAGCATAACTTGGAGAGATTTGTTTTGTGTGTTCAAAAATTCAACTTCTTTGGTTTTCCGGACAAGGTTGTCTTGCTGCTCTTTGTGTAAAAGGACACAAGATCTGACAGCAGAAATTTCTACATTTAAACTATTAACCTTCTTCTCTAATTCAAGTTTTACAGCAAGCATGCTCACTTTCTCTGTTTCTGAAGTGCTCTATTATTTGCTTAAGCTTGTCTCTACTAGCGTCAACATTTTTAAGCTCAGACGTTAACTTCTGTACGTCATTTTCATGTGCCCTTCTTTCCTTGGCATATCTTTGAGTAAGGACGTTAAGCTCTTCATTTGACATTCTTCAAGTTTATGGCGCAAAGCTTCCATTTCATCAACCTGAACAAACAAAATATCCATTATTTAAAACTACCTTATTTCTTAAGCTTTCTACAGCTTAGTAAAGAATTTACAGCTTAAAAATTTCAAATACAGTGAAGGCCTCTTTACAGCTTTCTTGAAAAATTCAACAAATTAGGCCCATTAAGCAGGAACACATCTTAAGAGGGTAAGCCTGAAAATAACATAATTTTATAATTCTGTATTAAATGATTCATTTTCACCATGAAATCACATTTCAAATCTTACCTTTTTCAGTGATTTTGACGCATTCTTGAATACAAGAAAAGATTTTTTACAAGCACAAACTGGTAGGCTAAGAGCCTGTTCTTGATGCAACTATTCCATACATACCTATTCTACCTTACTATATTCTCCCATTCTCACCCTCTTCTGGCTTACCTGTTCACTTACACACTGAGTATTGTCTTGTATTTTAAGTTGACACAGAAATCAACTATGTAGTTGTCAAGCAATTTTCTTGTGAGGAAAATTCTAAGAAGCATCCCCTGCGTTTAAAATATGTGGCTTTAGGTAAGCTGAGAGTTTCTGAAGTAGGAGCCACGCTCATCATGTGTTTCATAATTAATGGCTGTACAAGAGATGACAACATAGTTGGGGAGATACTCAAATTGTTGGGAGGATGGTCTCAAACTACTGACACGACTGATCAACATATATGACATGGGAAAGTGACCCAAGGATTTTACTGCTATTACAACAACTGCTTTAAAAAAGAAGCCAAAAGCTACAAAGTACAGTGATCATCACACAGTCAGCCTCATCACATACATGTATATAGCAAGGACAGCAGCAAGGATAAATGACAGATTGAAAGGAATATTTATGATGTACTTGGAGAATATCAGTTTGGCTTTAGAAGATAAAAAAGAACTAGGGATGCAATTGGGATGCTCAGAATAATATGTGAATGCATTTTGGGCATAAATGAGGAATTGTGTTCTTACTTCATAGATTGGCAGAAGGCATGTGACCATGTAAACAGGACCAAATTAATGCAGGTTCTAAAGGGAATTGGTACCAACTGGCACAAAAGAAGATTTGTAAGCAAACCGTACATGGATCAGAGTGTTAAAGTACAAGTGGACCAAGAGAAGGCAAGAAGTGTGAAGACAGGAAGAGGAGTTAGACAAGGATGATGTCAAAGGGTTTGGAGACTTCAAAATAGGACAAGTAACTCACACCTTGTGCTACTGGCTATCGAAGGAATGGTGCTACAAGGCATGATAAGTAGGCTGATTGAAATTGAAAGATACAATGGAATGGAAAAGAATGTGGAGAAAATTAAGGTAATGAGGATCTTGAGGCAGTCATCCCCAGTGCAGATTATGATAGATCAAAAACAACTGGAGAATGTGGAATATTTCCACTATTTGGGTATTCATGCAGTTGCATTTTGTACCATGAAATATCATAGTAGTTACAAGACAGTGGACAGTAAATCTGTTCTATCCTAGATGAAAAAGCAACCAACAAATGCACTGTACTTACTTATTCAACTTTTTATTCTGCTTTTCCCCGACATGTTTCGGCGTAGCAAGACGCCATCCTCAGGGGGTCGTATATAATTAAGACATTATTTTCCTCAGGCGATGTTTTCCACACATGTGAAATTGTTAAAATATAGCATTTACACACACACACTGTTTTCCAATATTAATTTGATGACAGTTCTTGGATTACAACACATAACTATATGGTCCGATGTGAATAGCACATTATTAACTGTGAGTGCAGTGGCACCCCATTGAATAATAAGAGTGTCTATAAGATTATTAAAATGTAACACAGCACATTGTCACAAAACTATAAAAATGTTAAAAGTATGGTATACAATGAGAATAATAAGGCACCATCACGAGTTAACTAATCATGTGCAGGAGGTTGAATAGTCGGTATATTTGTGCAGTCGTCGATCTGGAAATAGCCATATGGTGTGTGGGTACTGAAAGACTGAAAACTGTTCTATCCTGTTCTGCTATCACATAGTAGCAGTTGCCCATTTTGAATACTTCCTCTCCATGGATGCCTTACCTTTCCATAACTGAAAAATGTATTGATTTTTGTCACTTTTTGGTCATTATTAAAATTATTCTGTAACATTATTAGTACCACTGTATTGATAGTAGTTGTAGTAATAATCTTATCAATACCATTATAAAATCTTTTAACTTCACACATTCCCATAAAAGAATATTAAATATATATTTTCTATGTTATATGTAATTTTCTCAATATATTTTTTTAAATACAAGTACTTTGTAAGGCCAAACCACGTAGCTCATCTGATGTCATGTAACTCAAAATTTAGTTGCGACTGCCAGTTCATTTACTAATTTTTATATATCAGTATACTGGTTGTGCATGGATGTGATTTGATATACATACTGTCGAACAGTTTGTTTTTCTGCATGAGTCGTATGTGAAATGTGGTTCTCCTACAGCATGGTAGAATATCAGAGAAAATTATGTCCAAAATTACCCAGGATCACAGCTCCAAGCACAACAGGCATCAGGTCTACTGGGTCACTCGCAGACAAGAAAGTTGCTAGAAAAGCTGATAGACATGCGAGATAATATTGACACAAATCTTAACGGCTCCCAAAGCCATCTAAAACAGGGTAACTGAAAAAATCAGTGATGCAGAAATCAAACCCTGGCCTCCTACCCGACAGGTGAAATCTATATGACTGTGCTCCTGTGTGTAGCATTGGACCATGTCTCTTGTAGAGGTATTTACAAACCAAATGAATAATGTGTGAAGTATAACTGTTTATTGCTAACAACAGAGTGTTGATACATAATATTTTGGCCATGAAGTTAGAGTGGGGTCTACTACTACACTGCAAAACCAGAGCTGTATCTGAGGGGATCAACTGACCAACTCCCTCTGTTAATGCAAAAGTGAATGTTTACTCTATTCTGTATTGTGCCCAAGAAAGTGGTAATAAAGTGCCAAACCTTTCCCTGCAGTTCCAAGTTTGCTGCCTTTAGCGCAGCAGCTTCACGTTCTACAGTTTCTGAATGAATATGAAGGTCACATATCTGCTTTATCATGGCTTCCTCTTCTATGATCATTTTCCTCAGCTGTTCTGTTATTATCTTATTCTTTTCTTCTTCTTCCTGCAACCTCAAATCTATTACAGCTTGACAATGCTTTTCTGGAATCCTGCACCCTGCAATGACATGAAAGAGCCGACAATAAAAAGAAAAGAACTTGTTCAGAAACCAGTAGGGAGCGCAAAAATGAAAACTTGCAACAGTTTCACATTTAAGGCACATTTAGACGGTGCCTCTTTTCCTGCATTAGCACACGCAGCATTGCATGCGCTAATGAATGTTTCAAGGTGCAAGAGACATGCCTCTTCTATCATGCCTCCTCCTATTCACATATTACTGAGAGGCACATGCATTTGTACGAGGAAGAATGTCTTCAAAAACACTGCAATCTGCAGCTATCGCTGCTGCTATCATTATAACTGGACCTAAAAGAGAATGTAATTGAAAACACTGAATGGCAGATTTTCTAGAAAGGCAGAATAAAACAGGGCATCCTTGGAGAAGTCAGGATGGATAGTTGTACTTCTTGAGAAATTTTACGAGTATGACAAGCTATTCTGAGTTATTGTGTGTTTAATTGGACCAAGTATAAGAAAGCAAGACACTATTAAGAGAGAGGCCATCCCAGTAAGCACAAGTTTTGCTGTGACCCTGCGTTTTTTAGCCACGGCACATTTCAGGTATCTGTGCCAGCAATAACAACCATCATACCACAAGCATGCCAACCTAACATAAAGACACTAAAACAATATGTGAAGGTATTTAAAAAACAATGTTTCACAGATTCACAAAACTGTTTATTGCAAAAGTTTAATTTGAATAAATGAAAGCAGTAATATCATTTAAACTTGAGGGGTTAGTTGAGGCTATAATCTGAAAATTGGAACTGAAGGAACTGGAATCAGATTGTGGTGTGCATGTTGAGGATATACTACACGAAGAATGGGGTGCAGGAAAGGTTCAGGATCCAAATGAAATGTTAAAGGTGTCTGTTCACTATGAGTTTGTACATTATGTAATTCAATCTTTGAGGCAAGCAGTATGGTATTTATTTACTGCTGGACAATGTACTTAGTGGCGAGTTATTGAGATCTCGAAACCTACTAGCCACATATTCTGCAAATATTGAGAAGCGAATGCTGTTTTTTTAAACAATGTTTAATGGTTCTTAATAAACAGCATGCTACATCCACAGCTAAGCACTTTTCTTCTTATATTTCTTCACAGGTGATGTCTCAATAAATTCACACAAATTTTCTAGCTCAGTTTGATTCTTACTGCCACTTGCAATGCATACACACATACAACACATGTGCTTACTTTCCTCGAGTGTTATTATTGTGTCGTTTCCTTCCCTTGCTTCGTCACCTTCCAACATAAGAAGCAAACCAGCTTGGCGTGTATCTTTCATCAGTGGGTGATCCACTTTTCTTCTTCAGCTCCTTGGTATGTTCTCTATGAAAATACAACCGCAAACTTTTAACTTTGTTAAGGATATATTTCGAGTCCCTTAAACATTTTTCTCCTAGCTCCTGGACAACATTTCTCTTCATTCTGGATTTCTATAGTTTTTATCTGGCGAACGCCATAGCACCCGATATTTTCTATACTCTTCAACAAAAATCTAATGTTTTCTTTCCGTATTCCAGTCCATCATGTCCATTCTTTATCACAAAAAAACATCTAAATTGAATGGTTCATACCTATTTTATAATCAATAAGCAAACCTTTAATAAAAATTTATACTCACCAATAAACCAAAATTAAATTTATGCAGCAATAACAAAAAATGAAACCACAAAAACATGTGTTGCACAATGTGACACACGGAGATGTCCATTCAGTGTGGGGACCACATGCAACTACCTGCACCTGGCTGTATTCACTAGTTTAACACATGCAGCCCTCCATGCCCCAGTCTGGCTCTAGCTGCATGCCTCAAGTTGCACAAAACGAGGCACTGTCTAAACACACCTTTACAATATTGAACAGTCTGCATCCCTGTCACAGCTCCACCAAACATGTCCATTAACATACTAGACTGTAAACAATGTCAGTTTGGGAAGAAGAAATTCAGATGGTGCAATCACATATCCTAAAGCCCTGAAACTGAAATGTGAGTATGATATTACTACAGTTGCATAGCCCTATAAACATAACATCTTAACTCCTTCATACAAATTCAGAGCCAAGACCTAATCAGGCAGTAGAGGTCTACAGAAGGCACACGGAAAAAATGCAAATATCATGCCCTACAGCTAGACATATGAGCTACAAGATCTCACTTTTGGTACATCTTTGGAGGAAGGGCAGAACCTTGACATTTTACAACAAATATAGGCATTATGAACATGTAATTTTCTGCAAAATGACTAGCAGACCATCACATGCTGCCATGGAAACAGGCAGCTGGCAACTGTTCTGAACCTCCACATCACACAAGCATGCAGGTGGGAAGAGAGATTTACTTATGTGTAACACGTCTCCAAAATTTTTCCTCTTAATGGAAAAATTAGAGGCCGTGGGCCTTGAATATCAAACAAGTGCAAAAAATGTGACCTCTAACTGTGCTGCATTGGTTGCTTTTGCGTGTACCAAATGGCAGGGCTTTCCACAGCATAACCTGCAGGATATTTGATTCAACTGGCAAAACTGCAGTAAGTCTTAGCGTCATATTCAAGACTTTATTACTGAACACATCAAAGTTCAATTTTCAAGCATTTAGTTCAAAAAATGTTACAGGCCTCACAAAATGCCTATCATTTATGTTTGCTCATGCTAGTTACTTGTATTGTAGGGTAATTATCATTGCACTATTACAGAAATAAGATTTTAACATCATTACACAAATATTTGTTCTGTGTTTATCTGGCAATAAAAATAAAGTTAGGTCAGACATACAGGAAACTATTTTGTAAAAAAAATATTTACCCAATTCATTATACCACATTCTAATATGAAAATAACATGCATCGTATACTGGACATCTACTAACTAACTAACTAACTAACTAACTAACTAACTAACTAACTAACTAACTAACTAACTAACTAACTAACTCCATGGAGCAGAGGCCTTCTTGAGAAGCTAACAGTTTCTCAGCTAGTCAAGAAATTCCCCGCATTTTATGGAACCCGAAGGTTCATTACTGCATTCACAAGAGCCCGCCACCTGTCCCTATCCTGAGCCAGCTCAATCCAGTTCATGTCCTCCCATCCCACTTCCCGAATATCCATCTCAATATTATCCTCCCATCTACACCTGGGTCTCCCAAGTGGTCGCCTTCCCTCAGGTCTCCCCACCAAAATCCGGTATGCACCTCTCTCCTCCCCCATACGTGCCACATGCCCCGCCCATCTCAGTCTTCTCGATTTGATTACCCGAATAATATTTGGTGACGAGTACAGGTCATTAAGTTCCTCGTTATGTAGTCTTCTCCAATCCCGTCGCCTCGTCCCTCTTAGGCCCAAATATCCTCCTCAGCACCGTATTCTCGAACACCCTCAGTCTTTGTTCCTCCCTCAGTGTGAGAGACCAAGTTTCGCATCCATACAGAACAACAGGTAAAATTATAGTTCTGTATACCCTAATCTTTGTGTTTTTGGATAGCAACCTGGAAGACAAAAGATTCTGCACCGAATGATAGCAAGCATTCCCCGGCTTCAATCTCCTCTTAATTTCTTCATGAATGGAGTGTCGATTCGTTAGGGTTGCTCCCAAATATTTGAATTCTTCCACCCTTTCAAAGGATTTATTATCTATATTTATGTTGTGATTGTGTGGTGCATTCTGATTTCGAGACATGACCATGTACTTAGTTTTCTCAGCATTTACTTCTAGACCAATCTCCTTACTAGCAATAATTAAATCTTCTGCATTTTTCTTTATGCTATGTACGCTTCCGCCCAATATATTAACATCATCAGCATAAACCAGAAGCTGATGTGTACCATTCAATTTCAAGCCCTCCTGGTTTGCCTGAACCCTCCTAATGGCATATTCTAAAGCAAAGTTGAAAAGCAATGGCGACAGAGCATCTCCTTGTTTCAAGCCATTCTTAATAGGGAACGTGTCAGACAGATGTTTGCCTACCCGAACTCTGCTATACGTTTCACTTAGGCACATTTTTATTAACCTTACTAGTTTCATGGGGATACCGAACTCAATGAGAATATTATATAAGACCTCCCTCCTAACTGAATCATAGGCTTTCTTGAAGTCTATAAATAGCTGATGCACTGCCTCATTGTATTCCCATTTTTTCTCAAGTATTTGACCAATGCTGAATATATGATCAGTAGTTGACCTGTTACGTCGAAATCCACCCTGATGATCCCCAATAATTTCCTCTGCATATGGAGTTAACCTTGACAAAAGGATGCTGGATAGAATTTTGTACGTAGTGGACAAAAGTGATATGCCTCGATAGTTACTGCAATCTGTCTTATTACCTTTCTTATAAATAGGCACAATGACCGACTCCTTCCATTCCTCAGGCAATTCCTCCTTATTCCAAATAGAAATAATAAGTTTATGGATTTCAGACTGAATAATCCTACCTCCTGCTTTACCTGCTTTAATCAATTCTGCTGGAATCTGATCAATACCTGGTGATTTGTGACTTTTTAATTTTTCAATAGCCATCTCAACCTCAAAGGCACTGGGCTCAGGCACTAGTGGCTCTGCTGTGTGTACTTCAATCTGCCTAACATCATTAACCCCGTGTATATTCAACAGCTGGGAGAAATGATTCCTCCACCTAGCCAAAATACTGTGGGAGTCTGCAACCAGGTCACCCTTCTCATCCTTTACTACATTAATTCTAGGCTGGTACCCCCTCTTAAACTCATTGATACAAAGAAATTATTAAATCTTTAAAAACTAAAAATTCTTATGGCTATGATGTGATTTCTGTCAAAGTTCTAGAAGCAAGTTCTCCGTTTATTAGCGCCCCATTCAATTACATATGTAATAAAATACTCTCAACTGCTACTTTTCTGGCTAGAATAAAATACTCTGAAATTATACCCCTCTTTAAAAATGGCGATAAAAATAATACTTATAATTACAGACCCATATCTTTATAACCATCCTTTTCAAAGGTTTTTGAAAACATAATCTATGTAAGATTATATCAACATATTAATAAGAATAATATATTGTCTAACAAACAATTTGGGTTTAGAAGCAAATTTGCAACAGACATGGTTTTATATGAATGAATTAATGACATATTACAAGCTTTTAATGACAAAATACCAGTGGGAGGTGTATTTTGTGACTTGCATAAGGCATTTGTTTGTGTTAATCACAATGTTTTGTTATCAAAGTTGAAATTTTATGGTATTGTTGATACTGCTCATTCATTAATCAAATCTTACCTCAACAGTAGATACCAAAGAGTTTTGATTAACCCTTTAAAGATGAAGTGTATCTGTTTCATGTAAGGACTCAGTGCATACTGCACTGTAAACACTCTCCACTTCGGTTATAAAAACCGGTCTCTTAATGTTTTATAAGGCAAAAGTTGCTGTTTGTTCTGAGATCCGTACAAAACACATAAATGCAATGTGGGCACCATGTAGAATTTTTTGTATTTTTTGTCGTATGTCAAGTTACTGCTAGGCTTTAAAAGGTTAAAGACAATTTGTCATACTCTCGTACCTACTCCAACTGGTTGCTGAGTAAAAATGGAGTCCCACAATCATCAATTCATGGTTGCCTTCTCTTTCTTTTTTATATCAATGATCTACCTACTTTCATAAAAAATAAGTCTAAACCAGTTCTCTGTGCTGATGGCACAAGTATTCTTATAAAAAATTCTAGCCTCCTGAATTTCAGAAAGAAAATTATCAACACATTCGAGCAACTGAATAAATGGTTGAGTGATAATTTATTGGCCTTGAATTTTGAGAAAACTTATTTTCATCAGTTTACAACTAAAAATAATTTGTTAAGTGAAATAAATGTAAAGTATTATAATAATAAGTGTAACAGTAACACTTTTAGTACACATTTTTTAAGGTATCACTATCAATAACACGCTATCATGGAGGGAACATGTTGATAAACTTATTGTTAAATTAAGCAGAGCCTGTTATGCTCTCAGAATATCCAAACAGTATGTTTCATTATCAACACTAAGAATGATTTCTTTTTCTTATTTCCATGCACTCATGTCGCATGGTATTATTTTTTAGGGTAATTCAACCAATAGTATAAATTTTTAAATTGCAGAGGAAGGTTATAGGATGATGACTAATATTAGAAATAGGGACTCTTGCAGGGTAGTGTTTAAGGCATTAAGAATTTTACTGTTCAGTTCCCAATATATTTACTCTTTATTACCTTTTGTATTAAACAGTAGCAAATTATTTATAACGAACTCTATGGTAAGTAATATTAACCTTTTCAAGCTGAGCGGTAACTTTACGTACCACCAGGTTTAACATTAAAAAATTCTACATGGTGCCCACATTACATTTAGGTGTTTTGTACGGATCTCAGAACAAACAGCAACTTTTGCCTTATAAAACTTTAAGAGACTGTTTTTTTAACCGAAGTGGGGAGTGTTTACTGCGTGGTACGCACTGAGTCTTTACATACAACAGATACGCTTCGTCTTTGAAGGGTTAATACCAGACAAGGAAACAATTTTCACCTTCCACTTCAAAGATTAACAGTTTACCAGAAGGGAGTTCATTACTTCGGTCCCAAGGTTTTTAATAGTCTTCCATCTCATATAAGGGATTTGTTCTTTACTAATAAACACAAATCCAGATCAACAGTAAAAGATTTTCTACTGACAAACTCATATTAGCCAGTAGAAGAATTTTTTAATAGTAATTCTACGTAAGATCTTGGTGTACTCCTTTTATTCCTTTCTTTTCACTCTTTTCATCTTTTTTGGGAGTAATGGATGGTACATATCTTGATGTAAATAATAATTCTTGGTGAGCTTATATTGCTGCATGGTATGTATGATTGATGAGTATTTTGTTTGTTTCCATGTATGATACCATGTATTTTATTTTATTCATGTTTTATCCTTATTTTTATTTTCATGCTATTTGTATCTGTATTCTGTTGATAGTGTGTACATGGTTCTATTGTCAGGTTGTGTATCCAGCATACTCCATATTTATGATTTATGGAACATTTAAATAAATTGAAATTGAAATTGCTGGACCAGCACGCTATAGTTGTGTAGTTGTAATTCTGTGTTTTTATATTTTTGCGCTGTGTTATGTATGTATGTTGTATTGGTTTTTTACGTTTTTATGTATGTCTGTCCTATTGTTAATCTGAGTTGTCTCTGACAAATGTTCAGTCATGTCACTGATAGCTCTTTGGACCATGTTTCATGAAAATCTGTTGCTTATAAGTAAGAGTTATCATATTGTGTGTGTGTGTGTGTGTGTGTGTGTGTGTGAAAAGATGGACATAAGGAAGCTAACTGGCATGTATGTAGTTCTCAAATTCACCTAAAACATCAGAATTCTTACATACAAACAGCACGTGAACACATTTCCTGAGTTTGTATTATATATGTGGTAATACATCACCTTCATCAAAAGCATGCTTTATCACAGATTGCAGCTGCTGATTTACTCAAGATATAGGACTAAGCAGAAACTGTAGTGAGACAATGTTTCAAGAAGGTATGTGTATGGTACAAGGTGGAGTTCTTTAAGTGATATAAAGAGAGACAGAATGTCACAGTATTATTATTTCTACTGGAAAAAACTGCAATGCTTTATCACAGCTCCACTCAGAGCACAGATTTCGAGGACGTAAAACACAAAGTGCCTAACAGTATCATTAATAAGAGGATTAATACACAAGTGCACATCTGAAATTGGAAGAAAACAGTATCATGCTGTGCCCTCAAATGGTTGGTGGATGCATTTAATAGTAATATTCTAATGCGGTCTTGGACAGTAGTTCTGTGGGTTAGGAAGTCTGATTCAGTAAGAATATATGTTTTTGTCATTCCTAATGGAAAGATCCTCAAACATATAAATAAGAGTTAAATTATCAATGCTTATTATTTAATGTCAGAAACTATAAATTATATTTAATATTTGTTATTCAAGAATTGCCATAATGTAATGGGTTTGGGACAGAGCAAACCTATCATTGCAGTCATGTAAGTTTTTTTTTATGTTAAGCATCCCATTGTGTTGCATCAAACTCTAAAGGATTTGATGCAGTTAACAAAACTTTTATTTGATGTAAGTTGAATAAATTATTATTCAGGCAACATGTTTTGACTGAACTTGGTCATATTCATGTCCTGTATTTATTATCATAGAAGTAGAAATACACAATTGCATTTAATGTGTTACATATGTGAGGTCTCAGTTTTATGCTTGACATGGTGCATGTTGGTTTTCATCGTCATTATAGTCAGTAGTTATTAAAAACGTAACAATGTCTGTGAAATTAAAATACATGTTAGCATTACAGCTTCTTATTAAATTATATCTTCCTGAAGATCTGTCAGTTTGGCAATGTATGTAGTTGAATGTAAAAATGTTGCAATGTGTAAACATTTGACAAGTATCAGTTTGGTGGACATACTATATCCTTCCCATGTTCTGGTATATATTGTGATATTACTTTTTTTAACCTGGTTTGACAACTCTACACTTTAGCACTATCAGAAGATATGTTACATTCACTTTAAAGTGAAACTCTTTGGAAATTAATTTCTCGTACAGAAACAAGGGGTTATGGGATAACAGTTTGCTTCTGGTAACTACATAGAAAAATCAATAAAAGTAATTTACTTGGTTGAAATATAAAAAGGCTGAGTTCCACAGTGTGACATGAACAGCAATAATCTCTAATGATTTATTGCAAGATTGTTGTTTGTCCATAACATAAGGTGCTGAACCACTGTACCTCAGATTTAAAGTAAACAGTCACCTGTACATTAGGCTCATTCTCTTTTACAAATTATAATAAAATCCTTAGAATAGGATTAAGAAGTGCATATCAATGTTAACTTCTATCAGTGAATCAACAATAGAAGTTGAGTGTTTGAACTGCTTTCATCAAGAGTACTAAAGCAGAATTTATTCCTTTTGGCAACAATTTCCATTTGTACACTGAGCATAACAGAGGTTATATGTAAGCCGAGATTTTGATGGCAGTGATGAACTGAGGAACACTCCTATTTCTATACTAGTGAAAGTCTCATGCCAAGAAAGATCATTCACTTTTAAAATGGGATTAGGGGTTATCTGATGGTGAATTCTCAAATGTGCCAGCCACCAACCCAAAGAAAGAAAGAAAGAAAGAAAGATGAGATTCTGGTACTTAAGTGAGAGAAACGGGTGGTATTTCCTGCGACTGCATTTTCAGATTAGCATCATACTGTTGTATAACACTGATTTTTTAAAAGAAGATTTTAAACGTCCCTTTTCCATTACTCTCACTTTTCACAGTTATCTTTATGCATGAGAAAAAGTCAGTGAAAATCAGTTTGTGTGTGTGTAAAAGAGAGAGATCCTCTTGGCTTGGAGAGTTTCCAGCAAAAGGTGTCAAATGTTACTACAGGGATAACTGGCTTGTGATGGTCAAGCATTCACAGTGATGTCGCTTGTTAATCCTTCAATGTCGGCCCTTCCTATCGTTGCAAAACAGAATTCGCCAAATTGTTCACTCGCCAACAGGGAATGTGAGCTGGGTTTAGATCATCGTAAGACATGTTAGTTTTACCCCACTGATGACTGGGTTGTTGCGACAGTAATCCTGCTCAGTACGAGAGGAACCGCGGGTTCAGACATTTAGTTCAAGCACTCAGCCGAGGGACCTGTGGCGTCAGGCTACCATCCGTGGGATTATGCCTGAATGCCTGTAAGGCTGCACCCCTTCTGGTTGAGGCAACGATAAATCGCGGGCATTCCAAGAGTCCAGAAGCTCCAGACAAAGTGATCTCCCTTGCTAGGACCACCCATCATGGGCAAGTGGTCTGAGAGCGCAGGTTTGCTGAGCAGGGAGCAACAGGATAGCAGCAGGACTTCATACCTGGCTAATTGTCGTCCTGCCCCAAATGGTCGACCAGGGGTACATGTAATCAATGTCGGGACTCAGAATTGTCTGCAGATGTTTTAGGTACCGGGTGAGGTGTTGTACTCGGCAGAGTAGTTGCCACGCTGTGATCTGTTGAGACTCATCCCCTTGCCTGGAGGATTCATCTGGTCATTGAGAGGAGGCCCCTGTTCTGGTGTTGTGGGCAGAAGCGGCGCGTGGTAGTAGGTCCTGCTGCACACGCCATTCTCGCACTGTCCATTCGTGCGTGGCAATAGACCCATCAAATTTAAACAGCGTCCACCCGTGCATGATAGATCCTCCAGCGTTGCCCTCACCCTTGACCTCGCGCCAACTCCACCATTTCAAACTCTTATTATACTCATGTACGGGCACTCTTTCCCAGCAACCACCAAGCTCCTGCACCGCCGCCTCACCTGCTGGCCCTTGAACCAATGTTGCATTGACCATGCTCGTAGCTATGACCTGCACACAACTGACGGCTGGGTGTGGCTGGCGTTCTATCCACCAATACATCCGGTCCCCAAGCAGAATTGTACTAGTGTGTAAGGGTCTACCCTTGTGCTGGCCAGGACACCTCACATACCTGAGGTCATGCGCACCTAAATGTTACACATTTTACACATTAGTAGCAACGATCAGAAGACAGCAGTGTTCAGCCTTGGGTAGAACACTTATTCAGGGATGTTGGTAATGCACCATATGTATACTATATATTTTTCACAGACCATCCGAACAGAGTATTTTGAGAAGATGAAACAAGTGCAGGTGAAAGGGAGAGGTGGAAAGGAATCAGCGTACATGTCAAAAGGAGAATGAGAATTAACGCAACAAATACAAAACAAAATTACAGTTTTAACCTCCAGAATTTGTAACTTGCGCTGTAACAAAATGTGTAAGTCTGTTAATATGTAAATTAGCAATGAGTGACATCTGAATGAGAGTGCAGAATGAAGAGAAAATGAATGCTTTATCTTGGTACTTCATAAAATAACTGGTCATAACTGAATAACATGCTGGCTCCTAGTAAAGCTTTGAATGTGTAATTATTTAACACTTTGCTGGTTATTGTACAGAATAATGACCCAAATTCCATCAGGGTACAGCATGAGGATCCATTTTACAATTTAACTACTTATCTCATACAATCAAGAACAAAATGGTGTTAAAGCATGGAATGAGAAACTGTTAAAACTCTACAGCTAGTTATTTCACAAAATAGCATTCTGACCTCAGATAAAGTATGGAATGACTTCACACCAGTTACACCTTAGAATGATTAACAATTCCACACTTTAACTAGTTATTTCATACAATACCGTCCCAATCACAGTTAAAGCAAAGAATAAACAGCCATTCTTCACTTGAAATATATTAACCCACCCACATTTATAACATAACCTTAAGTAACATGAGATAACCGAAGATGACCACATCTAAACTATTCAGTATGTTAGCATTGGTTAGGTTATGTTGGGTAATCTTTGGTTATGTTATGTTACATAAAGTTATGCCAGTTTAGTATTGTAAGAAATAAGTAGTTAAAGTGAGGAATGGTTGCTCATTCTATGCTTTGACTGTGGTCTGGACATTACTGTACAAAGTAACTAGTTACTTTATGGAATAACCAGTTAAAAGTGTGGAACTGCTCCTCATTCTATGCTGTAACTGGTCTTGCACTGTCCTGCACTTAAACTGAGGTCAGTCCGTTAATCTATGAAATAAGTAGCTGCAGTGCCTTACGGTTTCTCACTGCATGCTGTCACTCCGGTCGGATCATTACCGCACAAAATACGTAGCTGAAGTGTCCAATGGTTCCTCATTTCATTCTTAAACTGCAGTTGGGTTGTTACTGCATGACATATATGGTTACAGTGTGGAATGGATCTTAATTCTATATCCTAACAAGATTCAGGCCATTATTCTATAAAATGTCTAGTTAAAGTACTGAATGAACGCTCATTTAAAGACTGGCCAGGGCACAGGTGCATTACTATATGGAATAACTTGTGGAAGTGTTGAATGGTCTGTAATGGCCCACTGTTCTTATTCTACACAACAACTGGGTACTTCAAGAAATAATTGATTTCACAATTTAGCATTAACATACATATAGCCAATAACATAAACTAATAAAATAACAATACAGTATGTGAGGAAGCTTCCATAAGGCAGACCATGAACCTATATTCTCAGTAACAACAGTACAGTTAGAACCAGATCCTTGAACCTCTTCCAAAACTAGACAATTCTTAATCTTTCCACAGCCAGTTTTATTCATGAATAGACACTGCTCAGCAAGATTCTCATGGCACTCTACAGAGAATTATATTTGCTATAAATTTAGCAATATAATAAACTTGGAATTAATAAAGGAAAAAATTATTGAGATTATTGCATTCTGGTTTATAGAAATTGTAACCTGACAGCTACCAACACTGTATCGAACCTGCTGCCTCTGTGTATAAGGCAGAAGAGGCCTCTTCCTCTGATATGTTGCACCTGTCTACCAGACTACAAGCATCATATTCCAGAAGACCGTAGTGTTTATTATCACAACTGAATGAACCTAGAATCTTGTAAGAAACACTATTTTGTATACATGAACCACAAGATATAACATTTTGAAACAAGAGAAAGCGATAAGGGTGAGAGGCACCTGCTAGATCTTATTTTCTCTGATCAAATATTCACTTTCAACGCACGAAAGTTGAAGATCTTATTGTTGCATTTCCATCTTTCAAAATTGTACTCAATTTAGTGTTCAAGTCCACTGTTTCACAAGGAAACCTTAAACGGCGGTTTCACTATAACTGCTAAGCTGTCACGACTATTCATAACATTCAGTACAATGAATGGCTTTTCAATTGCACAATATATCCTTATATAATTTACAAAATATTTCACTAATGCATGCAAACATGTGGATCCATTAGCTTACACATACAAACATAAGATAATCTGTCAATGACAACACACTTAACAAGCAGGATTCAAGACAGAACTCTTATGGATGTAGCAATTACTTATCTTTTTACAATAATCTATTTAGAAATTAATTATATCAAGTACATGTGTTATTTTGGTCATGTGACATAAAACAGACTTTTATACAGATTAATGTTAATGTCAGTGCCTTACTACTAAATAAAAACCTCAACCATCTGTGTAAAAATAAATGAAAAAGATCCGCAGAAAAGGAACATTTGAAGTTAAAACTCTGAACCTCTTACGATACACAAGCTTCAAATACAGTATCACTATAAAGATATGTATGAGCTGGTCCCTCATGTATATACTTATACTTCTTAACATGTTACAGTTACTTTCTATTCCTTTACAGATTTAGAATTAGTCTTCCTGAGCATTAGGAATCATACTTCTGGTTGTTGCTGTCTGCAAGCATCAAATAAAGGCACATACTTTCTGATATCTGGACCTCAGAAGCAGAAAGGTGTAAGTCCAGTTTTATCATATTTGAGACAACACATAATTTTTCTTAGAATTTCAAGCTCTTTCAGATGCAGATGGTTAAGTAAAAACACTATCCCAGTGTAGCTGGACCAAGAATCTTCTTATACCAGTATGTGACGTACTGCTGTTTAACAGCAGTACGTCACATACTGGTATAAGAAAAATGGAAGATTAGTTCACATATAAACTTGGACTTGCATCCTTCTGCTTTGCAGGTCCAGACATATTCACTGCACTGTGTTGCACATCTTCATTTCATTATTCAAGAGGCACTGTGCTCACAATGTCATACTCAGTACAAAACAGTTCCACTTACAGTAAAATCTGCAATATCTGGTATTGGGTTATCTGGAAATCTGTATTAACTGGCAAATTGACAAAAGACCCATTATATTTAACTATATAGTTAAATACTGGTGTTCTGATTTTTTACATTATGTGTGCACCTTGTTACGTAAGTAGTGGTGAAAAGGACTAGAAAGTGCAGCATGGAAAATGGGACAGGATATCAAATGACAAGTTAAATGGTTAGGTCTGTCCATATGGTTGCGAGGTACACTAAGATACATGTTAAGTATAATATTCTGATATCGGGAAAACTGCGATATCCGGCAAACCTTTGGTCCCGGACGTGCCAGATATCGCAGAATTTACTGTATATAGGATGACATTATCTCACTGTATGATGAAATACTGTGTTTGCAATTTACTAAACACAAAGCCCATATGTTGTAACAAGATCAACAATACACACTGATCCAGAACTGCACTTCAAAGAGGACAGAAATAGAATGAAACCTGTTTTGTCCACTATTTTTATTAAGACCTTTTGCACTGTCACAACACACCAACACCACAGAACGTTTTAGAAGCCACCTGTTGTGTGGTATTATGGGGTGTGACATTGGAAAATGTCCTAATAAATATAACTGACAAAACTAGTGTTAAACCGTGGTAAAAAATTTATATGATTCATTTACTGTGAAACCTGTATTGTGAAACCTCTATCCATTTTTTCTTTATGCATCATTTTCCTGCAAGCATCATTCATTTCTTCTGGTCCCAAAAAATCGCCCATTCCTAGAATGATCATTTCTGAGGGAAAAAAGAGTGGAAGCAACATGATGTTTCAGAAATGTAAAGTAGTGGAAACGTGCCCACACTGCAAATTACCACTACAGCTGTAAAAATTACGAAATGTCACTACACCTTCGACAGGTGAGGAATGGAGGTGGAACACCAGTGACAATGGGGAAGATGCTGAGAAGGGCGTTGGTATATGTGTACATGTTCTTTTAATTTATGCACATACGAAATATTTTGCCTTCGTTGTACTAATTTTCATGATACAAATGCTCAACAGCATTATGTTCAGGTCCTTATACCAAACTTCACCCAAATCAGACAGTAAATGTGGAAAATATGTACATAAATTCACTGATGTCCCTAATGAAAGTGCAGCTTTCACTGTGTCAATTTTCACGGAACTCACGATCACTCAATAAATTTTTATGGACATATCCTGTTTCAAATTTATCCAGCTGGATATGACATGTAGAAAACATGGGAACATGTTCATTTACTTCCTTCTGCCTGTTTCCACAGAACTTGTGCTTGCTCAACAACATTTTCTAAAGCAGTTCCATACCAAAATCTGGCAAACAGTTCACTCAATGATACCAGGTTACAGACGGATGAACATCGTATCCACATAGGCATCCTTTTTCATGTTGTAAAGAACACCTAAAAATTGATTTGCACATAGGTATTAAAGCAATTTTTGTTTATTACTTAGTAGGCCTAGGTGAAAAATAAACTGAAATGTCTTTTGAAAGCTGGGGAGAGCAGCAAATGGCCTCAGTATGTCTCCAAGGGCATGGAAACCAGCGAGTTTTGGAACAATCCAAGTGGAAATTTCTGGCTCATACAGAGATCCTTAAACCAGGCCAATATATACAAGCACTAAGACTATGTTTTAATACAAGGCCTTCCATCCTTTTCATGGCACAGGCCCACACCTGTTATTGTGGGCAGTTTCACAGGCTGTACATGAAAAAATAACAAGTGGTACAGCTCATGCCCAAATTAGTCTGTGATTTTTATAATATATACACAATGTACAAATGTGGCCGCATGTTGAAGACCATGTTCTACTACAATGGAGTCCGTACCAACCTTAATCAGTATAGACTTGCAAATACACATCTCTGCAGAAATTGCACTGATTGTCTTGAAACTCACATGCGCAGGTTGGGGCTATGTCCCAGCAAAAAGAATGCTCATATCAGGACGGACAATGCCATCACTGGGATGGTGAGGGCTAAGCTTTCTAATGAAAACACCATATATCAATTTCTACGTTAAACATCCCGTTGTGTCATGTGATGTTACAAAGTAGTACTTAATCAGCCTCAACACAACTATTTATTGGTATTTCTATCAGATCAAATTACAGGGAAACAATGTTTTGACCAGAATGTGGTAATCTTCAGGCCATTCCATTGTATAAAAAATGAACTGCACATTAATTATGTCATTAGATTGAGACCTTAATATAAATATGGATTAATTTATGTGAAGTTAGATGGTAATTAAGCACTACTTTGTAATGTTATGGATCATGAGCAGATCTTCCACAGTAACGATGGAAGTATCCTTGGTTCCAACTGTGTAGTGATCATCGGGGGAAGCTAGTCATGTGATGGACGTCACTGTTCACTATGAGTGTGGTGAATCAATCGCTAATGCACTAAAAAAAAAGAAAACTTAAACGTGACAACATAAGGGATGGGCAACTTTGGTGTTCTCCACCTTGTCTTTGGGAGTGAGAGAGCCCTTCTGCAGGACACAGTGGACAGTATAACACTACTGGGTCTCAGAAAACAGGAAACCGGAAAAATCTCTGTGGAGATTCTCTTACATACACTGGTTATTACATCAAACTTCTGAGATTTTTATATTTTTATACATTTCCCTGTAAAATTGAGATCTCGACTGCATTTATGACATATTTTACATACCGTACAGGATAAACAATCTTTGAGTAATTCATACTGCTCAACAATAGTTCTGTAAAACCTGAAAAATGTAACAATAAATAACATGAGATAAAGAGCGTAACATAATTATGACTGAGTCACTTAACCTTCTAATCTCCTGAGATTCATTCTTTCATCATGATGTGTACATTCTTTTACATTAGATAGATTTTAGATTAGGAATTTAAGTCGTAAGGTAAGTACTGTCAGAAACTGAATGTGAACCAGCATGAATTTAATTATACAGTAACTGCTGCTACATATAAACTACAGTACCCAATATGTGACCCATGGCGGCCTCCAAAAGCTGGGCAGTGACCTTATGCTCCCACGAAACTAGCCAAATTCATCATCATCATCTAATCAGTGCAGTGCATGAATGGATTAATGAGATTCTCACTGTCCCTATCTACTACCTTCATTTCTTGTTATTTACTAATGTTTCCAACATGTTTAATGCTTTCTGCAACCGTTGCGTTACAGCATTTATCCCCTCCCTTCTCCACCGCCCCAGTAGTCTCTTCAGACACAACGAACAGAGGTTTCACTGTATACTTTTTGCTAAGCATTACATCAGAAAATGGACTGGCATGGATCATGGCACTTGGTTTTGGACTGTAATGCCCAGTTCCACACAACTGTTCAAAAATATGGGAATAATTTTGATCACGTACATAACAACATGGTAAGAATCTAGTGTGCAGTGTTATGACCCTCATACTACTGAATTTGGCCTTTTAATGTAAATACAGTTGGTGCATCTGATAATTTCTAGCTTTATGTCTGCGCAAGATGGAACTGCAAAACAAATGTAAAACTACGGACTGAATGGAAGAAAATGCACTGGATGCCTGATGAAGAGATAATTAATTAGGAATAATTCCAGGGGGGATGGAACATGCTACTGGAGCATTTGCTGAGTACAACAGTTGTGGGGAGTCAACCATAAGGCAAACACAGTCTGTTGGCACACTACCACCATGCTAAGACACGCACGATTCACTTGTGTGGATCACTGTTTGTTTGCTTTTGCGGCAATATGGCTACAACCATCATGAGTGTTTGTGTCTGACCACAGTAAGGCACACTAATCAACTACAAATGTTTCCTGTTCAGAACATCATGTGACAGACTAGCAAGTGGTGTGCCAAAAATGCTAAAAGAATTACACGTCCCACATTCCTTCATAATACAGCTGATTCGCAGCAGTTAAGTGAACGATACTTCTGAGCCTATCTCTGGAACAGCTGATAAAGGGACACAGTATGCATACTTTCAGCAAGATATAGCACTGTGACATATTACATACAACTTCATTCCAAATAATGGAAATACAAGATTTGAGTTTCTCACAGTGGCCGTGAAGGTTACTGTCTTACAGGACATGAAACTGTGAAGTCTGGTATGTAAGTACCAATGTTTCACAGGCACATGCTGCCACAATCATGTGACAGTCGAGAAAATGTGTTCAATGAATGAATAATCATGGATACTTGGACCATCATTGTTCCAGAACCAGGATGTCTGTGATTTTCATTTCTGGGAAAACTTGATGACAACAGTTTGGAGGCATCATTCATGCATTCTGTGCAATTCACAATGCCAGTCTAGAAAATGAGTGAGGAACTTTCAGTGAATATCATAAATTGCATTATGTCGCTGGTAAACATGCTTGGTTGTTGCACCATATCACTTTCAGCAAGTACTGTAATATCATAATAAATGATGTGGGAAGAACTCATCTGGCAGTCTATGTGAACCTTAGCAGACTCCCTGTATAATGACCAACAACCCAGCCAGAAAATGCTCATGCATAATGCCAAGTGTGTCAAGCGCAATTCTCCGCATGAACAGACCCCATCTGCTATAATCTGCAGGTCAAACTTATACTCCAAAAGTGAAATGCTTAATGAATGACTTTATATAGCTACAAATGCACATGATAAAGGACGTCTGTGACAACTCAAAGTGTGAAACACAGCAATAACCAATCACAACCAAGCAAACAAGCTGATAAAAGCAACATGGGTAGCAAACTATGTAATTTTTTCTGTCAAAGTAGCAGTTGTATTTCTTTACCAGCATTATCAACTATGAATTTATCTTAATACAGGACATCAATATACGCTAAAAAAAGGTCTAAAATACTTCATAATTTTTGTATGTCTCTGGTTAGTGCTATGCACACATCTGTACCAAGAAAATGGAATGCAGACAACAAAGGTACTAAAACTATTACGAGATCTTCTCTCCCAACAAAAAAAACAAAGAAAAATACACAAGAATATTTCAATTCTGACCAACATTTTCACAGTCCCCTGTCATTTCAGTGAAACACTGGAACAGTGTTTGAAAAGCCACAACCATTGTTTGGAACTCAGCTCTGACTGTGTAAGTTGGGAAAATAATGGCGGAGGATAAGCCTAGTGTGCATCCCTTAAAGATCTGTAAAACTGAGTCACAAGTAGTCCTTCTCATCCTTCCCAAAACTACTCATCCTCTCATCCAATTTGATTTTGCGCAACTGTACTTGGATTTTGTACAAGAACAGCTAGTGGCTGCATGTGACTGTCACTGAGTCACAGCATCAGTAAATCTAAGTAACAATCATATTCAAAGCATAGCAAAGAACTTAAAAAAGAAGCAAATTTACATGTTATCTACCCTTTCCTTAAAAATTAAAGCAAAGTCGTACGCTGTTAAAAAAGTGAAGATTCTTTTGCCCATTCTTCCAGTTTTCTCACAGCACTGTATTCACATGATACCCACAGTGCGTTTGTCAGCTCTCCAAGCCTTGCATCACTTCCATTCACTCTCATCCACTCCAGCAAAATCTGATAAACTACCTGCAAAAGTTTTAATATACAATTAATACTTTATTGCCGAGGAAGTCTTGGCCAGATGTTACCTACATATTAATGCAAATTACATCTTGCAAGCAAAGGCCTCAAATACCTCCTTCATTCCTTCCTTATAATGGTCTTGCTCAATCTGTTCCAATCGCCCGTCAGTCAGTTTGAGTGTTCTACCAACCTCTCTCCAATTCTGTCCCACATGGGGTGCAATCAACCTCATATTATCACGGGTTACTTGTCGCTTGCTTTCTAGCAGACCTGCAAACATGGTGACTGTCATTATTACCACTTTCTGTAGGTATTTAATGGTTTTAATATTTTCATTGCTAACTTGCATATAACATTTTATAAATTCCACTGCCGAGCAATGAAGACATGCAGACAAACAGTTACCTTACTGATGACTGATTGCCTGCTCTTCTGCTAATATAATGTTTCATTCATTTATAGTTACCAATATCTAACAAACAGACCAAAAAAACTGAAATGAAAAGGCTACGTATAAGACCAAGGCGCAGATGAACAAGCAGGACTGTATTTACCTAAATGCAGGACAAGGTTTTTCCCTCAAATCTGGTGCTGAAATCTGTGGTTATCCTAAGTTCATATACAAAGCACCAAACTGGACGGTGCCGAGCCAAACCGAGCACTGTGGTACCACAATGCCATATGTAGATGAAGGACAGAATGCTGTAGCATTATTAATTCTGATCTGAGAGCATTACAAGTCACCTGTTTCAGTGAAATGGAAGACCACATGAATAGGACAGCTACGGTGCGGACTGTGCTCCAAATTGGTCAGGTGAAATTATGAGGCCATATTTAAAATAACGACGACTGACTCTGCCCAAAAAATTGACAATTGCAATGCAGCTAATAACTTCAATGTTGCGGAAGCAAACACATGAATGTGGAGGCAACAAAAGCAGAAGCTCATAAATGCAAACTTCACCTGAAGATCTTGCAGTGACTGCAAGTATGGGCATTTCCACAAAACAAAACAGGAAACTGCTGAGTCTGTGAACTTGGAGGGAAAAGCTGTGGTGGTGATTACATGGGAGGCAATAAAACATAACGTGAGGAAGCTTGCCATATCACACAACTTCACAGAGTATCAGTTCAAGGCCACCACAGGTTGTTGGTGTGTAGGTGTCATGGGGTGCAATGGCTTGTTTCTTTGTAGAACTTCTCTTTGACATAACTGCCCAGCAGACTTTGAGGGCAAGCTCATCTCTTTCAGCAGCGTATCATTGGGCTTAACATAAGTGCCTTGTTTTGTGGTATTCAGAATGTAGCAAGTTGCCACCATATGAGATTCTAAATCGCAAAACAATGCCGAAGCAGCAACTGCCTAGAGGAATATTTATCTACAAATATTTTGTTATAAGAACCATAAACTTGTTTCTGTCGAAGTACTATATGTTTTGACCTGACTGGGCCATCATCCGGCTTATAAAAGTATGCAAAAGGATGCTAGTTGTATGCTATAGAAGTTATAATTTTTATCTGGGAACTTTATCCAGATATGTTCTAATCGTCCCATTTTTACTGTGTACCAGTATTTTATAAACCATGTAGACACAGTATACAACCAATATTAACCTCAAGTTTCTGTTTATTCAATAACATATGTCGTTTCTGTTAGATTATCCAGTTGAAATATCAATATCTATTAAGTTGTGGCCTGACTTCGAAATCTATCACCAGCCCTCAATGAAATTACTGTATACCTCTGATCTACAGAGTCATGAAGTTTCATCAATATCTGTGATGTTCTGATTGTGGATCTGTTGTAATACATGATCCTTCTTCTGTGCAGAAACATTTAGTGTTTCCATATATGATTTTAACCTGCACCACAACATCTTACAATTTTTGATTCCGGGAATTACATATTATAAAAATGTTGATGACCTGCTTAATAATCTACCTGCATTATTTCTAGAATTCCAATTAATGGCCAAGGTAAGTAATGTGCTCTCCTACTATTTATGCTCTATCACAATTCACACCATTTTATATCACTATCTCAAAAAATGTAAGCAAGTGTTTTTGATGTACAGGTACATGTGACTATCTATTGCATACTTTGTGCTTTGCAAGTTCCGAACATCCTACACTCTTGTATACCATAACTGTTAGTTACAGCTCACTTTTTTCCAAACATCTCAGTTCCTATGCTTTACAAAACTCCTTACATACTCTATGCTTTGACCTCCCCTCTAAAAGTTTCCCACACTGATTTGCTTTGTCATCTGTATTCTACTATTCCTATTATATGGTCACACCTCGTGGACAAATGTTGCACGGTCAAAGAGGAAAGAAATGTCCTACATACAATAAATAGAAAGAAGCTAACTGGATTGGTCACATCTTGTGTAGGAACTGTCCTCTAAAACACATAATTGAAGGAAAGATAGATGGAAGGATAGAAGTGATGGGAAGATGAGGAAGAAGACGTAAGCAGCTACTGGAGGACCTTATGGAAATGAGAAGATACTGTAAATTGAAACAAACAGCACTGGCTTGTACTCTGTGGAGAACTTGCTTTGGAAGAGGCTGTGGACCTGTAGTAAGACTACGGAACAAATGAACAGAACTGCTTGTGTACAAAGGTGCATACTTACATACAATACACCACATTCCGATCTAACAAACTATAATTTACTTATGACAAATACTAACCTCTTGTAGTTTTGTTTTCCTTTGGTGCAGGTTGAGCTTTTGTACTGGGAGAATTTTGTACAATTGTCATTTTGAGATCTGGTCCTATATGGATTCCATTAGAATTTGAAATCTGGTACACAACAGTTGATGGTTCTGAAATGCAAACACTGTTTGACTCAATAATTCACTTCCAGATTAAGTTTCACTCCACATTTTCACCTAGGATATATGCAATCAATATCACATGACACTACGTTGCTTTTTAAATTTACTTTACGACATGCCCTTAAGAAGGTGCAAGAAAATCAGAATGACCGGAATAAAGAGGAAAACAATGATTTCTGGTCTATGCTGCTGGTGCCAATTTTGTGTGCAAAAATATAACTACCATAAAACAAGAACACAGAAACTCTGTTTGATGGCAGAATATATGCTCATGTTTCACCACTAGAATACATGAAATTCATAGCACAAACAGCCAATAAATCTTCAAAAGTATGACAAACTTCACACATTTGGGTCTGGCAGAAACAAATTAAAATTAAAACTCACAAAGGAATGATGAGCAGCTTATGGCTTCGCCTGCAACCATTGTTTTGAGTCTTTTGACTTCTCAGCAGAATTATTTAAATTCCATCTACAGCAATTATGTATCATAATTCATTTTCTACTTACAGTAAGTCACAGAGAATTAAGCTGACATGTTTTGATTCTTCTGAACGCCATTTTCGAGAGCATCTAACACTGATCACAATGTCTTACAGGATTATCAATCTACTTTTTGTTCCAGTATTAAATTTTTGGATACTTAAAAGTATGAGTTACCAAAATATTTTCTATTATTAAAAATCACTTGTTTCTCATAACTAGAACTATGGATAATTTTCTTACATAAGGTACAGAGCAGAGCTAAGATATGTCACGTATTATCGGCATTTATGCGAGGAAAGTCATCATTCAGATCCAGAAAGGGGGAACAGGAGGTTGGGGCCTGTTCAGATCAACAGGAATCGTGAACAAGAACTGAGGAAAGCAGTGACCATTTTCAGGGTCACATAGACAGAACTGGGAAACGAAGGAAATGGAGAGTGAGATGACAGCCCTCTTCTGATGGTGTAGGTGGAGGCAAGTCATTTGTTCCTTGTATTAAAACGTAAAGCTTTCTCAAACGCCTACAGATGCTCCATAAAGCTGGAACAATAACTTGAGCTAGCTGGCTGGCACACACTAGGAAGAGGTGTATAACATAAAGCATAACACTGCATGCCTTTAGATATGGAAGCAGGCAAAAAAAAAATTGTTAATGATTATGTATCAAATGCAGATGACATACACAGTGTCAAAATGTAAATATGGTAGCACAGTTACGAAATTCAACTGACCAACAGCAAGTTGCAGTGACTAATGATGTAGAGCTGCACGTTATATTAACACACAGTTAGTTAAATACACACCTGAAGATTTCTTCTTATCTTTCTTATATTTTGAAGACTGTGGCGTACTTTTGGCAGTCGATTTGTTTTTTGTTCCGTAAGATACATAACTCTGTGGTCTTACGTTTGTTTCAGGATTACTCTCACACCCTGTCTGTCTTTCTTCACTTGTTACTTCCTCCTTGGGAGGAAACGCAAGAGATTCATTGTTCTCCTCTGTTTCATCATCCCTTTCCCTTGAAGTATCGGGAACTGAATCTGTCTTCAAATCTTCAGAAGTCAATGCACCGTTCCTCACATGACTTGACTGGTTACTTGACATGATTTCAACTAATAACTACAGATGTCAAATGTGTCTGAAGCCTAATCCCCACTCTGAAAGTGGAAACAGAAATGCCAGTAAAAACAGTATTACATTTAGTTAGTATGATATTATGGGAAAACTTGTGACACAATTATAAAGCTTCCCCAGTATAATGCATGTGAAATTATACAAGCTGGAATTCTATCACCTTTGGAATGTATCTAAACGCTTATCCATTTTTCAGACTTCAATGTTTATCATTAATGAGATCAGCACGCAGTCAGTTGCGATAAGTTAGCTTTGCCTTGGTAGACACCGCTGCTGTGCACCAAATGCTGGCATTAACGATTATGAATACATCTGATCACACTGGAATGAGTCAACACATTTCAGCAAACTAGGCTGGGAATACAAATGTAATGAATATCATCTTCACAACTTATCCTTAATTTATTAAAAATTAAACGTCGTGTTTCGGCCAACTAAGTGGTCATCATGAGGCCACAGTAAAAATGTAACAGGAAAAAATTCTGAACTTTTTCCTGTTACATTTTTACTGTGGCATGATGATCACCACTTAGTTGATCGAAACATGTTGCCATTTAATTTTGAATAAATTAAGAATAAGTTACGAAGATGGTATTCATTATATTTGTATTTCCGGTACTCACAACAGTTTGCACACTGTAAAGAAGCTAGGTTGGATCCAACAGTACAAGGAATGACATCCTGCTGGGCCTCACACTAGTGTACATGACAAATAAAATTAACTTTGTGTCAGCTCCCATGGCTATACTATTTATTAGAATCTAAAATGTGTACTAAGTTATTTAGATTCTAATCATAATTATAGTTGTGCTAACTGGAAAATTTATTGTATTCACTATATACATAAAACAGGCAATTCTTATGTAGCAGCCATACAAACAGTACATTACCAGACATCTCAGCAATGCTGTCACCACTGTTACATAAAATATGAAAGATCCTGGATCTGGATATTTGGTACGAAGTCTGCTATTCTGTTTTTCATGGCTTTCCTCAGTTTGTACAGGAAAATGTCAAAGACAGTATCTGACAGCAGGGTGTAACAGCTTCTGCCCCCATCCATTGTACCTCACACAATTCATAATATTCTCGTCACTTGATGCTGTCAGTGCATAACCAAAGCAACTGACACAGTATTGCTAAATCAACCATCAAGCCTTCGTCTGTTACTTTCAACACAAGTGCTGTATATGTATACTTGGAACCAGCTCATGTTCGCGATTTGGTTGGTTACAGCTAGGTTGCGTACTTCCTCGTTTATAAAGCCTCTCTGTTCCTCTAACTGGACACACTACCGTCAATATACTTGCTGCATGTCGTACCAACTATAAAGACTATACAATGTGTACACTTACTTCTCCGTAAGGATCTGTAACTTACTCCCAAATAAGAATATAACGGTACAAACTTTACGTCAATGCTCGAAACCACAAACGACTTAAAAACTCGTTGCTATTCACATTACGGTAAATTACAACACTGTTGCGATATTTAGCAATTATTTTTGCAACGGTTACTTGCGTCTTATACCGTCAAGTTAAAGTTAGGAGTTACAAATGCACAAACATTAGTACAGATGTGTTACAGCGACCATCTATTACGAGAAGCAACACGTTTGTCACGTTGGTCTAACAGCATGACTCACGCCCACAGATCATCCTCACTCCCGTAACCATTGCAACCTTGCATGACGCCCTAGCGAGGTACACCAAATGGCGCGGTTGGCCGCTAGGGCGTATGTTTTCGCAGTAAGTTTAATATGATCCATCTCGTGGCGCGCGTAGAATAAAACAAACTACTGTATACCTCTCATTGCCAAATGCCTTTAATGTCAGTAAGACACTGGACTGAATAAAAGATTTGAACGACATTGAATCGGAATATAATATTAATTTAGAATCTTTTGATATATGTAACATGTATACAAATATCGCAGTAAGTGAATTATTATTGATTATTGAAAATCTCCTAAAAGATAATGGAACGGCGATACCCAACTGTGAGGAAATTATTCATTATTGCAAAATTATTGCAAAAAAACTATTTTGAACATAATAATACACAATACGCACACGTAGATGGCCTAGCTATAGGAGCTCCTACATCGTCGATGTTTTCAGGAATATACGTATAACATCTTCAACACACTGCGATTTTTAACACCTTAATGAACTACAAGATTATTGGATACTTCAGATATGTGGATGACATCGTATTATTTTATAACAAGAACATAACAGATGTACACGAAATATTTAGTATATTCAATAGTCTTTCACAAAAATTAAAGTTTACTATCGAAGAACAAGTGAAAATGCGATAAACTTTGTAGATGTAACTATAAAAGAGTAAAATAATCGATTTGAAATAACAGTGTATAGGAAACCCAAGGCTACATAGAGTTCATGCCATCCTTATGAATATAAAGCAGCTGCTGTCACTTATCTGGCAAACAGACTTGAAACTTATCCATTAAATCCACCAGAGACAGAAAAAGAAACAAGAGTTACAAAGACTATTCTAATGAACGGTCAGTTCAAAGGAAATGAGTTAGATGACGAAATAAAAAACTCCAAAAACGTAAAAGAGCTGTAACTGGCAAAACCACTAAAAACTGGCTGCGTTCATGTATACCAGTAAACAAACAAAATTAATCGCAAAATTATTCAAATATACGGATGTGAAAATAGCATACAAGAACGAAAAAAACAGTCGGAAGTTTATTAAGAGCAAAACAAAACAAAGAGGAAACCCCATACAAGAGAAGTGGAATTTATAAGTTACAGTGTCCTGATTGTAATATAAAGTACACAGGACAAACCGGAAGATAATTTTGTGAAAGGTATAAAGAACATTTTGACGATTACACATGTGGGTGTGGTACAGCTAACTTCGCCCGGCGTTTGTCAGACAACAGGCATTCTATAGGACCAATTAGTAACACTGTGGATGTTGTTTATAAGACAAATAAAGGCAGACATATAAATACTATGGAGAGATTTTGTATATATAAGGAAACTAAACATGGCAACAAATAATGGCAAAAATACGGTTGCGCAGAACATGTTATGTGATGTAATTCTCAAGTTTGACGACAAGCTAGTTGGCACACGCAGTGCACTGTAAGCAATTCGGACAGATAGTCAATATAAGGCTGTTATTTGCAGTGAACATACGAACGATAACAACGAGGTGATTGACCTCGATAACATAAGCTGATAAGTGACATCGATAATAATCCAGGTAGCAAGCACTGATAAACAATAGTAAGAAATGTTTATTTTATACTTTATACCATGCAAAAGTGATTTTGAAAAATTTAAATTAATTGCCACGGTAACTTGACTATTCCTACAGTTACAGACATTCGAGGAAGATTGTGCATTAACCGAAACCTATCAGAGTACACATAAAAGGGTTCACACAGACCCTATCAGTAAACAGCCATTACTCGACTCATACCTACTCCTAAACAAAATACAAAATGGAAATTACGAATAATGGACTAAAACAATAAGTTTATAGCCGAGAACCAATATTCGTTCGGCATTGACTCTAATACCAAATCAACAAGCACTGCAAAATTAGGACCCAATGAAGTGGGAAATTCTAAAGGATTTTAAATAATTTTTATTAATGTAAATAAGTACGAAATATTTCGAGCTAATGACAAACACATGTTACACAAATCTAATTGTAAAATTTACTCGCATATTTTACAATACATTATTTTGTGAAAACTTTAAGCTTTTGCCTTGTATTGAGTGATTTTATATATTACACTGATGATGGTCGAACGACCAAAACATGTCTTGTAAGAATAATTTGGTGAATACAGGTTGTGTTGAGAGGAAAATGTCGCTCACTGTATGCAAGAGTGGCACGATTTAAAAATTTCCCGTTTGGAGTTGTGCGACTATTACATTCAGTGTGTGATATAACCGCAACCTCCGCCCCGTCCCCTCAAAATATAATCACCATCGCTTAACTCGATTGCAACGGTTCAAAATCAACAGACTGCTTAGAGAGAAATCCTCTTATCTACTTACCACGAAGTGTACATCATAACAGACATATATATACACTCTAATTACCTTTCAGTAGTACACGAAATGGCTATGGCTCACTGAATACAATAGTGGCACAACTCCAAATGGGCACTTTTTGAAATGTGCCACTATTGCATTCAGTGAGCGATATATTGGTTTATTTGGTTTTGCAGCTGAGCTATCAAAGCCGACTTGTGATTACGAGAGAACTACCAAAGACAATAGCTTTTAAAAATCTGGCGCACGTAAATTTTTACACATTGTAGAAAAAATGAGATTCTGCTATTTGTGAAGGAATGCCTTGTTTAGGGAACTGTGCTGCAATATTTCGTATAGTCTATGTCAGTACGCGTCGTCGAATGCCCGTGCGTATCTACCTAAGGTAAACAGCTTCTGCAGGACGTTAATGGTTTTGTTTCTGTCAGCGCGGAAGGATTTCTCAATGTTTTCCACGCTCCAGTACCTACCTATCTCTTGTTTGTAGTGTGGTGCGCGTAGGCTAACTTCTCATTTTTTTTAATAACTTCCCATATACACAGTGGCGTAGCGAGGCTTTTTGGCGCCCGGTGCCTGTAACCACAACGGCCGCCCCTAGTATAAATTACGAAGTTTAAAAAAATCAAAATTGTTTATTGAATTTCCTTATATTTAAATCAGTGATTTAAAATTTTTTGAGGGCAGAAAATTAAATTTTCCATTTTAAATATTCATTTTTCGTTCAATTTGCTGCCCCTTCGACTCTGCTGTCTGGGGCGACCGCAACACTTGCTCCCTTCGGACTATGCCCCCATGTGTACACACCCTGTTATGAAGGAATACGTGAGGGTGGAGGGTTAGCTCCATGCATTCTTAGCCTTGGAGTGGATGTAAGTGAGTTGTTAAATACTCCAGTACACAATGGGTAGAAGGTTAGGGAAACTCAAGTGCTGGTTTGGACTCACGAATGGAAGTGAACTACCTTGCCACCTGCAAGAATCGAACCGGGATTTCTCAGCTGTTCAACTTGTAACCTACTTTACAGAAATCTCTTCATGTGTTTAAACAGTTGGTATTCTTCCACATGTTGAAATACCCAACCTTCAATCCCCAGTCTCCCCCCCCCCCACCCCCCCAAAAATAGAAAATGCTCATTACCTGATATCTAATTACGATTTGTGAAGTGACAAAGTGACTGTTCAATATAACATTAAGAAAATCCTAACATACTAAAAGATAATGCATGACACACTACATAAGCAGCACGATTTTTAATAAAAGATTAACCAAAAATCACAGCTTTTAATAATTGCCATGATTGATTTAAAAAGCTAATTTTGTATATGTGGTTGATAACAAAGGTGATAATGGTATTCCAAATAATAAGCTATTATCTTTAAAAAGGCGGTAAAAAACTTGTATACATATAATAAAAGACAATAATCATAAAAAGAATAATTGTAAAAAACCTCAACATGTATAAAATAGAGGGAGAATATTATAATAACAGTGGTAACCACAGACCGTGCACAGAGACAATGGACAAAAAAGTCACTTTCATTATACAGTGTGGCAAGAGGGTTGAAAGTGTAGAATATTTTGGCTTTGGTATTAGTCCACTAAGAGTGTTTAGAACAGACAAATAAATGGCCTGTCATTTTCCCTTTCAGTTTGTGATTTATAAGTGTGATGCTGCACACACACATGCATGCACACACACACACACAGACAAACAAACAAACACACACACACACACACACACACACACACACACATGAACAAAAAGTTTTGTGAAAAATTGTTAGTGTGATGGTGGGCTGTGATATTCATTCATTCATTCATTCACTGTAGTCAGTGTATCACCTCACTATGAGCCGAACACTCTGGGGATCGAATCTCACTGGGAGCAAGGTTTGCACATCCCTTCAGAACAACTGTGTGGTCCATCCAGCCTTTTGTACAAAGAGTAATGAGTTATTCCCAGGAGTAAAGTGGCTGGGGTGTGGCATTAACCGCCCACTCTCATCTACTGCTGGGGTTAAAGAAAGATTAGAGCTACACCTCCACTCTCCCTCTGTGCTTTCATGGTAGGTTATGGGGTAGACTTCACTGTTTTTGCCTTTTTTGTTAACTTGATGATTATGGTTTTAGGCAGTTTATATTACAGACTGTTTTAATCAACACAGACTCCATTGTACATTTTGGACATACTTCACACTTGTTCTTCTTTATTCACGTTCACTGAATTTGCTAGTAATTTATCCTCTCTTGTAATGCATATGTTCACACCCATCAAAAAATCAGTAGAAGAGAAAAGGTGAAAATGGAGAGGTATTATTTTATATAACTCCAACTGCTAATCACTTCCTGTCAGATAAATTTTATCACACACCCCAGCCCACTAATCAGCTTGCTCCCACATTGCTTATCAGAGAATCTTTGCACCATTTGCACTCACTATCTGAATTTCGTATGGTATGTGTGTTCAATAAATTTGCTATCTGAAGTGTCATCGTAAATATGGGCCAAAGTTACATGATGCACCTGTTCCAAAGAGGACAACAACGTGTGATTGGGTACAAAGTTTTCATGGAACACGTTATGTTCTAGACTGTAACGAATGCCACCAAAAACATGTGCCATGTGAGGAAAAATTGGATGAAATATTTGCTAGACAGGAGTGAAGCAAGACTGAGTTTTGTGAACTGGCATCTTAATGGAGTGAATGATGATTAAATAGACTCCACACTCATTCTGTTTAGTAGTGAAACTTGATTTCAGCTCAGTGGATAAATTAACTCTCAGAAAAAGATGGTTTCCATGTTAATATGCATAAAAACTACCATTACAGATGTCAAGGTTGGTGTGTGGTGTACTATTTGTGCATCTAGGATAATTGTGCTTATTTTTTCCTTCTGAAGCCTAAATTCACACCGTGCAATGCATATTCTGACAACCTTAAACACCTGTCTCATGACAGACCTTGTGCCCCTTTTCAGTAAGACAGTGCAACAGCTCACACTGCAAAAACTGTAAACATTTTTAAAATTATTTATCACTTACTGAATGCCAAACACCATCATACCAGAACATATTATTTAATAAAAAATCATACCATCATAGCACAAAATATCATTTCATTAAAAATTGTACCATCATAATGTAACATGTTTATTGTGGATGTTTTTGTGCAGTGTGTTCCCAGTTCCAGAATTATCTCTATGCACATTATCATTTAACAAATCACACAAGAAAAATCACACCAGGAATACTGAGATAATTTTTCATCTGAGGCCACAAATTCACACTGATTTGTTATGCACATTCTGACATTACATGTGTACAATTATATCATGTTTGGTCAAATTCTACATGTTTTCAACAGAGTGCTTGTGGTGATGGAACGACACACAGAAGATTATGGCCTCTACATTCACCAGAGCTGCACCTGTACAATTTTCACTTTTGGACACATTAAAGGATAAAGCCTAAAGTAAAAATAATTGCTTTAATGCAAGGATCTAGAAGAATAATTGAGAATGTGGCAGAATCTGTTTCACCAGCGTAACTTCAGATTGCAATGCACAAATAAGGTGTGACATATATTTTTGAGGAGGCAGAGGGGAGGGGCAGATAATCACCTCCTATGAAGACAGTAAGTAAAATCCAAATATTAACTGAAACATATTAAACTGAAACTTGCAGACCTCAATTTGTGCTAATTTGGAGCAGCAGAAAATTTTTGTGCTGTCTGCTCTTACATGAAAGATTCATTATGTGTGCATCTGTTTAAAAGTTGTTCCCTTATATTTAAAGAAAGCTTAAGAATTGTTCTGAGGGTAACCTCTCTACAGTGCTGTCAAGAATGAAGAATCCAAAAATGCTTCATATAGATTCCAGTTTCCATTATATGAAGTAAATACATTTTTACTTTTGTCTCTGAAAACCTAGGATAAAAAGTAGGGGGGAGGGGGCGGGGGGAGAGGAAGCGAAGTATGGTTGCCAACGGGGCCAACTGGAGAGCCATCAGACAATCATCAGGTTTTTTTAATTTCTTCTGGGTGTTCATATTGGGAACAAACTGTACAATGTAGACAGTTCTTAGGGAAAGCACTGGGAATTCTTTCTTCTGTGATAAATTATTGGGTTTACATATTTCCTTCTAGTAGTGTCAAAATTAAAACTGTATGTTTACCCCCATAAAACAGGTTATGTTCTTGGCATCATGTTGGGGAGGAGGGAAGGGGAGGGGGGAATTTGTAGAGGGAGCTGGGATACTATAGTCAATATAGTGACTAGGCTATGGGTTGAACTATCGAGAAATTGATTTAATTTCCATCAGAGCAAAAGCTTTTTCTCCCATTTAGAGCATTCACACTGGCTCTGACGTTCAATCAGCCTCCTGTTCAATAGGTATGAGTAAGGTGAGTGAGGTGTGGCACCAACATCTCACCTCCATTTTGTGTTGAAGTTTAGAAAGCACGGAGCTGTACCTCCACTCCCCCATATGTTTTCACAAAGTGCGAAGACATAACTTTACTTTATGTAAATATATCGTTCATATGACGTATTGGAATATACCACTGTGTGGGAGGACATACTGCCGCCATCTTCAGTGACATTTCTTCAGGCTGCCAGGTGTCATATTCCAGGAGATGGTAATATTCATAGTGACAGCCATGAGAACCACATATCTTGTGTCTTGTAGTGCTTGCATCCATAGTGCTTGTTTGTCCATTATTCATGCAGACCAATTTTCAACACATTGAGAATACTGACACTACCTTCCCAATACATATTTTCCTTAATGAATTTTCTGGCTCATAACTTGGAATATTTTTCCTTTAATAATACAATCCACAGCAAATATACAAGAAGATTACAGCTCCATATACCACAAGTTATTTTAGCCTTGTATCAAAAGGTGTTTGCTATAAGAGTATTAAGATTTTTAATAGCTTACCTAAATGTACTGCTGATTCAGTGAAAGACAAGAAACCTTTTGTACAGTTACTGAGAAACATTTTAATTGATCAATTATTTTATTCTGTAGACAAATTTATTGATTATTTTTGTGATCTTAATGCAGAAGCAGAGTTATGAAGTATAATATATACTGTACAGGGATTTTGGACTATAATGCTTTAATATATGTTCTCTATTATATATATTTTAAAATGTTATCACGCACCCGATTTTGTGAAGATGCTTACTATGTGTGAAATAAGACTGTATCTCAGTTTACTGCTGACAGCAACATGAAGAGAAATGTGACAGCTTATTAGAGTTTTTATTAATTAATTTATATCACTTTAATGATGAGATCTTATCCCATCTGTCTTTTGTGTCGATATGAGATATTAGTTTACAACAAGTACATAACATCTATATTATTTTACCATATATTGTATGGCAGTGTGTTGTTTTGTATTACATCAAATTTGTGTATATGATTGTATTCCAGTGTCACTTTATGCTATGTGTGATGCTGTGTGTCCAATATAGCACGACTGCTGTGCAATCATATATTATTGAAATGACATTTCATATCCTGGGATGCTGGGCGACATGATGGATCTATGAAATGTATGTATTGTTAATGTAGATGTAAAAAAATGTACACTAGTAAGCAATGAAAAGTAAAGCATCCATAAATGTGGCTGATGCTTCAGACAGCTTCTTTCTAACAACTACAAAACCAATCTTCACCCACCAATTTCTAATACAACTAAGTATCAAAAAGGCCCATATTATTCTGGAATAAAGATCTTTAACCATTTGCCAGAAAACATAAAAAAACTGTCAAACAACATAGTACCATTTAGGTCAGCCTTAAAAGGATTTCTTTATGCAAATTCATTTTATACTGTTGATGAGTTTTTTAATTGTGGTTGAATTCTGTTTTTGGTGTGCATGGTATTCTGTGAATCCTTATATATACTTGACTCTTGTGTAATGTGTGTATGTTTTGTTGTGTCTATGTCTTTACATGTATCATTGTATTATGTCCTTGTACATATATCTTAAGCATTATTATTTTAAATGTGATTTATTTTTTACTATTCCTAATGATTTATTATATTATTGTTTACTTTTTATTATATTTATTGACTTGTTACCAAAGAAGATTGGAACACTTTTGAATTTGTGACACATTCTATATCCAATGGTTGTGATGACCTGTTGACTTGGATTTGCTCGAAGATGAAATAAATTACAGTTACAATTACAATTACTGAAAGACCAAATACGCATCAGGTAGAGAAAGAAGATGCCATCTAAGTCTTAAAATACCCATTTTTCAAAACTTTCCTATCACAAAAATAATCCCAGTCACTGAAGCTGAGATGAAACGTACAATATATTCCCTTAAACCAGAAAACTCATCTTGTCAGGAAGAAATAACAAGTGAAATCTTGAAACCTTGTGCATCGTATATAAGTTGCTCATTAAGCTAGACATGTAGCACTTGCTCTATACAGACATTTTCCCTGACCATCTTAAAACTGCAATGGAAAACCCCTGAACAAGGACAGGAGACAAAACTATGAGTAGTATGAAAAATTATAGGCATTTCCTCACTATTAACTGCTTTTTTCAAAAATATTTACCAATGCTATATACAGTAGCTTAAGCCTTAATTTTCAGTCTAACCAAATATTGGTCTCAGCACAGGATGGTTTTATGAAAATATATCTACTGACAGTGCTGCTTTTAAGTTAAAATATGTGTTCCAATCCACTGACCAAAAAAATTCTCTGTATTTGGACTCATGATTTTGACTGCATAAATCATGAATATTTATTAGCTAAATTACATTTCTATGGCATCAAGGAATAAGTGCCAATTGATTCAGACCCTGAAGTTTGCCATACCATGTATGTGTAAATCTAATTTGTATTATTTTGACTAAATTTTAAACAAATTTGGTTCCGACCCTATTTAACAGATAGAAAGCAGAAATTCGAAATGAAATTATCTAATGCAATGCAGAATTTTTTCTCCACTGGGGTACATGAAGACATGGTGTTCCCCATGGGTCAATTCTAAGATCTTTTCTCTTTGTAATATACAGAAGTGACCCTCTTATGAGAATAAATTTCTCATAAGAACCCATAACAATTGCTGGTGACACAATTACTAGCACAAATTTTGATGACTTCTGTACAGTACCAAACTTGGTTCTGCCTCAGATGTGTAAATGGTTTGCTGCTAATAATTTGGTCATAAATCTAGATAGAACAAATATAATAAAATTCATAACTAAAGATTTACCACACAGTGCATTAAATGCTGGTTAAAAAGAAAAGTGTATAGAAGAAATGGCAAATACAAAACTTGTTCCTTTATAAATTGATAACCAGTGTAATTTAATGGACCACATTGATCAAATAATTTCCACATTGAGCGGCATATGCTATGCAGGGAGGTTGATGTTCTATATCAGCAGCAACACCACAGTCAAATCCAGCTATTTCATCTACTTTCACTCTGTAATAAGAGCATGGAATACTTTTTCCATAACTTGTTTAACATCGAAAATGTATTTACTTTACTCAGGAAAATATTTGGAATTAGGTTTCCTACAATGCCTAGAAATTCATGTAGAAGCCTATTTGGAATTCCATGCCATTACATGTTCTCATTCATGAACTTTATTGTAAATAACCAAGAAAATTTTAAACAAATTAATCTGTACACACTATTAAAACAAGGAATGGGAACCACCAGCAAACACCACATGCCAATCTTTCTTGTTTTCAGAAAAATTAATTTATGCTGAAATAAAAACTTTCAATGGCTGACCACTTAGTCTCACTAGTCTTAGGAATTAAGGGGCACAAGTTAAAGCAGCATTAAGAAGATAGTTACATGCAGACTAGTTTTAATCTGTTCATAAATTTTTGTTGTTTAAAGGTGAACCATATTACTGTGTCTGAAATATTTAGCCTGTAGTGGTGTGTATTGGAACAATTCTGTACATTTGTACATTTTATATTTTTATATATTTGTGACTTGTTCAGCATCCTACTGTCCGTAGGCGTACTTGGCTAATAACACGGGGGGGGGGCTCAAAATCTGCCATGGGTATTAGGAACTTTAATTTACAAACGAGTCAAGTTAGAAAGATGGGGAGGATTCCTCTTAACACAGGTTTTTTATTTTTTTCTGTCTTTGCACCACCGAAATAATCGTTTAGAAAATATTTCTTTTATTTTCCGTTCTTCAACTCGGTAGAAAAAAAAATATATATATTCTTAGGTAGGAAGAACTTTGGAGGGGCATTTGCACCCCATTCCCTCCATGTTACGCCTATGCTACTCTCATTGTGGCAAACTTTTGGATCCGTAGCGTGTGTGTGTGTGTGTGTGTGTGTGTGTGTGTGTGTGCGCGCGCGCGCGCGCGCGCATATCAGTGACAGGACTTGGAAGCTAATTTTGTGCCCAAGGCAAGCATATGAAGTCACGACGTTCTGTACTTTATGACAGGTAAATTTATAATTATGTTGGGAAGGGAAAATAAGTAAATAAGAAGTAATAACCATAATAATAATAATAATAATAGTACGTTTACCTTATTCATGAAATCTGCAGAGCCACCAAATGCATAAGTGAATCTCCGACGTAATGTTTAAAAAATACAAAATTAAGCTGCACCTGCTACGCGCATTTTTACAGTTGCAATTTTCGTGCTTTTAATGCGGCAAATTCATCAGCATGTGCGTCTGAATTAATATGACCCCCCGCCCCTGGGTTTCCTGTCGACAAAGTGGACATATTTGTTAGCCTGTTGTGACGCATGGATGCCGGACGGCAGTTTTTTAAATTACTTCAGGCGTCCTCAATATTCCCTCTAACCTGCGCGTGTGCGTGGCCGCGCAGCTACAAATTTTCAGTTGTACCGGAGCGCTAACTGAGTATTTTTGTACATAATTCATGCCCAAACAGGCATCAGGAAACTGTCAGAGAGCAATTTGCGGTGCTCTTAGCGGAGCTGCTGAGGAATGCCTTCGACTGCTTGATTCCTTGGAAGCGTCGCGAGCCACTCACCTACACACAAAGCCTAAGAGACATTATGTTCACCTTTCGGAATATAGTGGTGTATGTTTCACTGGCTTCCAATTTACAGGTATGTTGTCACACCCGAAAGTCACTGCTGTGTTATTTGGACCGTTAATTAAAAGGACATCGGCTATTTGTCACTTACGTCACAATCGGTGCGAGTGGAGCTGGTGGAAAACTGTCATATGGTTTCACGCTAACACCTGCAAAGGTTCTATAATGGCGAGGGCTGCGTTTTAATAGTGCATTCCCTGCTGCATTTATAGAAGAATCACAGACCGGAAACATGGGTTCTAAATACAAAACCTTTTTTCCATTTCTTCAAAATCCAGCAGTAACATCTTAGACATCCCGTTATGTTTTAGAGTGTTACAAATTAGTATGTAATATCCTTCAACACAGCTGTTTATTACCCCTGCTGTTAGATCTTTAGAGTGTATGGCAGCGTACTGAGACCATTTTTGGGTCACGTTCAGGTCGAAGTTTTACTAATATATCAGCGTAGTTCTCACCTTTGTGTCTGTAAGTATTGTGGTATTGTGGGACGTGACGTCACGGTACTAGGTTACATTAGTGCCAAAGTTTAGAAAAAATTGTTCTTCCATGTTCAGGGTAAAGTCGCTACATCCCAGGCCTTGGCAATTTCCTGGTAATTTTTATATTGTGCTTTACATCCATCTCTGCACACCCAATATTACTGGTCAGGATAAAAGGGCTTTTCCTTAAATTAGATCTTAATCACGATTTGTCCGCAAATTTAACACAACATCGTCATTATCATGGCGATGTTCAGTATATTATGTTGCGTTGCCAGGAATTGCATGTATGTAGGGGGTTTTATTTTGGCTGTAAATAGCATTTCATATACATTTTTTAAAATCGCCATCGTAAGACGGCTGAAATTTTCAGACAATTTTTTCCAACGCCCCCTCAGTAATTTCTATCATTAGTCATACATTTGTCGATTTACAAACAGTCTTTTATCACTAACACAGCTACGCATTCTTTATAGACTGGCATATGCCCACACATGTCCATTCCTCTTATCTAGGCAATGGTCAAGTTGAAATTAAAATCTCACATGACGTTATTAGCTCCGTGTTACGAAACTTTTATAACTACTTGATTTATGGGTAGCTAAAGAGGAGTTACAGTTTTATTGGTGATAACCGCAAACAGCGCGATAATTTATACAGCAAAAGTCGATGTTGTGTGTGTGCGTGTGTGTGTGTGTGTGTGTGTGTGTGTGTGTGAAAGTTTTGTAGTGATGTGTGACTTTTTACGTTACCTGAGATCTGTTTGTGACTCACACATTGACACAGCTGCCATCGCAAGTACTACACCCTGTTATACGGAACATTGCCATTTGATATGAAAAATCTCCAGGTGGCGGTTTTCCGCAGTAAACTAACAAGCTGGCCTTATTAGTGCTTAGAAAGAACAATTCTAATCACTTCTAACATATGTTTCACGTCACAAGCCAAGGATTATCATCGCCATATTCGTTCAATAATCGTCGGATGTTCATTTCTTTAACGACTTTCTAAACAGCATAGATTTAGGCACCTACAGATGGCATTGGTGAACAGCAAACTGAAAGAATGTGGCACGAGTGGACAAATATATTTCCTCAAGATTAATCTTAACGTTATCCCGAAATTTCCTTAACTGTCCACCAATTTGCCCTTTCTCAAGACATTCTTACTAAGACTCTGTATGCATAGAAGTAACTTGGGTGGCAAGGAGCCCCCCCTCCCAATATTTTTTCAACATAGGAGCATTTTATTTGTTTACTGAATTGAATAACGGCAAATAAAGCTGGGCAGAAAAAAGAAAATGAAAAACTTGCGTTTTATGGGATCAATTTTCCATTCTTTCAAATTTGACTCCTTTGTAAAATAAAGTTTCTAATACCCATGGTCAGTTTAGCCCCCCCCCCCCACCCCCGTTATTAGTCAAGTTACGTTTATGTCTGTGTCCCTTCTTTATTTTTTCTCCTTGGAATCACATAAGGAGGTGATCACAGCCGCCTGTATTATATCACTGCAATATTATCAGGTGACCTTGATAAGCAAAAATTACAAAATTCATTGTTATCTCACGTAATACCATAAACTGCCCATATGCCGAAATTGTCTTAGGTTTAAATATTCTTTGGTTATTTTTTGAAGCAAATATTTGTTGAAAATTATCATGATCTCGGATGTGACGATTTCGCGGGTCGCACGTGGAAAAATAACAAGTGGTATACCTAACTGCCTGAATTATTGTGTAATTTTTATGGCACATAAGTAATTTGCAAATATGGCCGCCGTCCGCATGACACAACGTGGCTGAAGCATGCGGCGAGCGGGCCGCGGGATGGATACCCTTGACCTAAGGCTTTTATTTAAAGTAAAGGTGCAGATATTTGTGTGTTGAGTTAAGCACCAATCTATGAAGGTATGTGTGGAGCGCGTATGTACATTCATATATTATTTGCATCGGCATTGGGCGGAAGTGAGTAGACAGCTTCAGGCCCGGGCTGCATTAACCCCGAAGAAAGGCCTTAGTAACAACGGAACATGCAACTTCCTGGACCACACAGTCGGTGTGGAGCTTATAGAGAAGAGAGGTAATCTCTTTCCTTGGTTGGAAATAGAACCAAAATCCTCTGTCTTTGGGCCCTAGGCACTTTCGCAAAATTGAAAAAAGCGAATATTAGCATCGTTATTTCTGCCTGTATGTCCGTCTGTCTGTCTATATATATCCGTCTGTCCTTCCACATGGAAAAACTCGGCTCACACGGACGGGTTATCATGGAAACTGATATTTGAATATTTTTCGAAATTATGTCGAGAAATCCAAGTTTCATTAAAATCCGACAAAAATAACGGGTACATCATGTGAAGATCTATGTGTATTTGTGACAATAGGTCGCTGGATTCTTCTTAGAATGAGAAATTTCCAGAAAAAATTTTTAGAGAAAATCAAAACACGTGTTTTATTTTCAACAACTTTTTTCCAAAAATCGTGGCATTCTTAAGATAATGTGGAAAAATGTGGTATAAAAACAGGCCACATATGACAATATAACACGGCGCATGCGCTTTGCATGCTGGATAAATAAGGCTGCAGACACACACTCAAAGTATGTGTACTTGTTGCTTTTGTACGGCAACGTTGGTTACGCGAACGCGCCTCAATGTTGCGTTTATACGTACTTTGCCCGTCTTGTTCTTTGAAGGAGTAAGAAAACAACGTTCAAGGCTATGTAATAGAGCGGGATCTTCAGCTGTTAAGTGTGGTTTTAAACACGACGTCTAAGAAAAGAAGATATGAGGAGATATTTAAGTGCAGTTAATATTGTACACAAAAACAGAACGTAAGGACTGATTAAGATAATTTTTAATCAAGATGCCACATTTAAATATCCACGTCAACATTTATATTATATATGATGGAGTGGGGGCGGGGGGCGCAGGGTCCACTGAAAAGAAAATATTTTAACCTGGTAAAGGGCTGTTGGTCCAAACCTTACTGAAGAGAAAAAAACTCTTACTTCGTACGCTAGAAATATTTAATGCGGTACAAGGAAAAACTCGTAAAGGTTAAGTGTAATATTTCTATTGTTACTATGTTTATAATAGTCGATTTGTGTTTGCAATAAATGAAAATCAATGTCAGTAACAATGCAAAAATCTAAAAGACAGTATTTTGAAAATAAAATGAAAAGTAGGTGTTGCCACTTTCCTTTTATTCGTGGGCAGAATATTTAAAAGATGTTATTATTTAAGTAAAATATTTCTCACGCGTGCAAAACATAAACCATATTTTTCCTAACTAGACGATAATTTGTAGGCTAGGAAGGGTCAATTATTTTTACTCTGGGGCCAGATAAAGATGATTTCAAACTGTTCGCAGGCCTGCAATGCGATCAGTCTTTAGCTGATCAAAATCTGTTATAAACAGGTGTTAATTATTCGCGATGACCAAAAATTATAGATACGAGCTCGGACACTTCCTAGACCCCTACCCCAATGACGCTTCTACAGAATTTATAGATTTTTACGAAAAGGACACACCCTGTATAATCTGCAGAGTGCAGAGCAATCGTATGTCATTACGATACACAAAGGGTGATAAAACTGCAGCACAAATATCGCTTGCTCCTTCATTAAAAAACATGTCATAATTTGTGTACAGGACATGATGAGTAACTCAACCACCAGGTTCTGCCACAACAGTTTTTACAGCAAAACAGACTTATGGGATGACTGTAAAATTTCCATACCGTAACTATTAATTAGATCACGTGCTCACAAACTTGTCGATACCGCGACCCACTAAAATTACAAATGGATTTGTACGACACCCCTCAATTGGATGAATCTTTGGTTTTAGAAAGAAATAATTGTCACACTACTTTGTAACAATTAAATTTTAATTTATGTACCAAATGCAATGAAAGAATTTTAAATTCGGGCTCTTTAGGTTCGAATCCCAGCATGGTCAAGAGGTCTAGCTCTTTTCCAAAACTCCAGACCGGCTTTGGGGCCCACCCAGCCTCCTATTCAATGGGCAAAATAATTCCTCCTCCGGGGTAAAGCGATTGGAGATAAATCGTTAAGGTTTCTTTTAGTAAACAGGGGCACTTCTGCTCTGTCATAAAATATAACGTTTTTATTGTAAGTATGTGGATGAACAATATTATTTAAAACCATTTTCACGTGATCAGGACGAATAGTTGTTACACTCTGCAGAAGGAGAGCTGTGTACATTTTAATTGCGTTGAAACCCCAAAAATCGAAATTCATTAGCTTTAACCAAAGCAAATTACAAAATGCTATTGACACTGGTCATAAGGACATACTGTAACGGATAAACTCAAAGGCTTGTAAAGTAAATACAGATGTACGTCGAAAGAGGCCGTTTCACAGTAAAGTTGCAAATATATGTAATAATTTAGGGAAGACAATCTTATTTGCAGCCCACAGAAAATGTGCACCTCCTCTGCTAAAATGACGCACTTAGAAAACTGACTTGCGAACTTAGCAAAAGTCATATTTCCGAGCGCGCTTTCCACGTCTGCGCTAAAAGTAAAGGAAATTCTGCGAAACCCCCTCTAATTGCTCAAGAGTTCCAGGGGGGTGGCGACAGAAATTTTGATAACAACTGATTTAGATGGAAATTAGTAGCTGACCGCTTTACAGTTGAAGTAAAATTTGGCGCTCGTAAAAAAGACACGCTTACCGGCAGTTACACATAATGCAAGCAGCATGTATGTAGGCACACTTTCTAACTTCCAGAAACGCCTTTTAGGCCTAATGGTTTGGGTTTTGTTTATATAAAAAGAAATAAAATTGTAAAGTCACCCATTAAGCTTTTGCGTCCCCTAAAATAAACTGCGCTGCAGTTCGGTTTACTGATGCAGCTTCGCATAATATTTAATTCTGCTCGGATGGGTTGGTAAGCAGTAAAATGCGTTGGATAAAAATCAGTTTATGCATTCAATAGCCTAGCGCTTTGGTCGACTAGGAATCCAGAGACGAAGAGACGGAGAAAAGTAGAGAGAAAGGTTTAAATTTGGGCCTAGCTACGACGGCAAATACTGGATTGGAGAAAAATTTTGAGATTATAAATGATAACTGTAATGAACTCAGAAGTTATATTAAGGAACCTATGTAAAGGGCTAGAATAAATATGTAAGTACAGGTAGACTTCGGTTTACGACGGGTTGCTTTGCGACGACTCACAATAACGACGGTTTTGAAACCAGAAGGCAAAAAATATAAAAAAGTATAAGAATTTAAAAAGTGTTCAAATATAAATGCCGGATATGTAAAGAAACGGCACAGCCAATCAGAGATGAGAGCTATCTCCGTCTACCATCTAAGCCAATCAGGGGGGACATGGCTGGATATAAGAGAAGGGGAACCCTTAGTTCCTTTGCTGCTGTACTGTGGCCCAGTTTTCTACAATGTAAATTTGTCAGTTTTGAGTAAAAATTGTTGATTAAATTAATAAAATAAGAGCCGTCATGTCTAGCAAGAGGAAGGCAGGGGCTACATCAGGGAAGTAAAATCTATGCATTACGCCGCTGTCAAAAGGGGATCAATGCAAGGACCTTACAGGGCCGCTTACAAAAATTGTTGGTCTGAGAATCGAATATAACAAAGTAAATGTACAAAATTTAATTCTTTTATTTAATTAAATTTGGCTTGCTTATTTTACGACGTATTACATTTAATTATTTTATATTCATAGAAATGCTGTTTTTACCTTCCTAGCATTCATTTCAGAGTTTTAAATATAATAATGTTATACAAAACTCTGATCACCAATAAATGCACAAAGAGAGTTTTATCATCAATCGTAACACATTCCTACAGGTTTCGACCCTGATGGGTCGTCATCTTCAGGGAGAACTTTTTCGTTACCGTTACACTAGGGTCCGCGGACAGTTCACGCCTCCAAAAACAAAGCAGTACACAGTCAACAGCAAATTCTCACTCAACTATAAAGTGCAACCTTAGTGTAACGATAACAAAAAAGTTCTCCCTGAAGATGACCCAGCAGAGTCGAAACATGTAGGAGTGTGTTATGATTGATGATAAAACTCTCTTTGCGCATTTGTTGGTGATTAGTGTTTTTGTATGATATAGTGCACGGACATGGAACACATTAAATAATAATATTATGTTACTTACGTGAATGTTGCGAGGGGCCTGAAACGTAACTCACTGACTTCCCATTGACTTACATTATATAATTAGGCTAATTTTACGCTGATTTTTTTCTGCGACAGTTCCTTCAGAAACGGAACCCCGTCGCAAACCGAGGGCTGCCTGTATTGATTTGAACATCACAAGAATTTGTCCATAAATTTTGGTTACTTTCAACACAAAAGTTCGAAATGAACAATCTAGCTACACTCGCTGTGCAGTACTGTTATTTCTGTAAACAGGAAAAGAACAGTGCCCTGCAGGGTATATGTGTAGTCTGGGGAAACCACTTCGGAAAGTTTATTTTCCGAATGCCCTGTCTGCAGCCGGGCAACGAACCCTCGAACAGATACTATTACACATGTTGTCGGCCCCTAGACGATGTGGAGGCAAGGTGCACTGAACGTGGAAGCTGCTTCCTCTTCTAACGCGAATTATTTCTACTACGAATTGCCTGTTTGAGCTTCTCTGGTATCCATGGTTACCAGACGAGATGTGAATAGGTATGCGTGGGCGGATGTTGGCAGAACTGAGCTTCACGTTGAATTGGCATTCCCAGCAAGGGAAATAACCTTGCAGATTCAGCTGACATGAGCATTGAAGTAACTTTATATGGGCTTGGTAGTTCGCAAGGTGTCTCATATTTAGTCCGTAAGATTTTAATCCTGTAATAGGAAAGTCATAAAGAAGTGTGCCAGCCACGCTATTTAACTTAAATAGCAAATAAATTCGCCCGAAAACCTGGTTTCTATGCAGTTCCGGATTCACCGAGAGCGGGTTTGGGCCCCTATGAAGAAATCTTTTCGGCCCCCACAACAAGGGCGGACCGGCAATGCGAAAAGTAAGAAAAGAAATCAGAGAACATAGTGCGCAACATGGCCGCTGGCCGCATGTGATTTCTGTGCGACAAATCGGTACGTAACTACATTTGATACTACCAAGGAAGACAAAAATATATGCAACATATTTGGGTCCCGGGCTCCCTTCCGGACCGCAGGACTCGGGTAATTTGTATCGATCCCCACCTCCTTTCCCTTCGTCAGCACTGTCATATTAATTTCATTCTCACAAAAAAAGCAGTTTTTTAAACACCATTACCTGACTATTAAGTGTAGTGAACACGAGGATCGTTGTCTTGAAGATAAACAAAAACACTTAAAATATTAGATCGACATAAAACGCTTAAAATATTAGATCGACATAAAACACTTAAAATATTAGATAGACATAAAACACTTAAAATATTAGATCGACATAAAACACTTAAAATATTAGATCGACATAAAACACTTAAAACATTAGATCGACATAAAACACTTAAAATATTAGATCGACATAAAACACTTAAAATATTAAATCGACATAAAACACTTAAAACATTAGATCGACATAAAACACTTAAAATATTAGATCGACATAAAACACTTAAAATATTAGCTCGACATAAAACACTTAAAATATTAGATCGACATAAAACACTTAAAATATTAGATCGACATAAAACACTTAAAATATTAGATCGACATAAAACAAATACGTAGTTACACCAGAGGTGTAAATCACAACCAAACTTTATTAAATTCATCTCCGACACATTTCGGCCTCTCAAGAAATTTCTTAAATGTTTGCAGCATTTCAAGTTTTTAAAATGTTAGTTAGATAAGCGTCGTCCTGTAAAGTGCTGAAAAGAAACGCGGGAAGTTTCTTCGTAATGGAATAAATTACGTTTCAAAATCAAAGTTTGTAGAATTTTTCTTGTGTGGAAGAGATTCGTTTTTAAGCTTTGTCGACGAGAATAAACTCTTTATTTTCCTTCTAATTTAACTAATTTGCCCAACTGAATGTTGTACTGAGTACCAAGCAGACAGAAAGATAACGATGAATCTAAAGGGGTTTGAAGGAACTGATGTGACCTGCGTTAATATACGATCCTTGCATTTTCTTGAAAGGACTGAAGAAAGAGACAGGAAGCTTCAGTCTGACTTCTGGTTTGGGACTCAGGGCCTAAAGCTCCGAATTAATTTCCGCAGGACGAAAGCGTGAAGCTTCACTCATCCTTAACCTGCGCACAGCGTCTGAGCTGCTATTTTGACCTTACGGCTTTTGAGTCTGGGGAGAAAAATTGCACAGTAATATCTGTCGATGTGCTTGTGCTGGAGCCGGATCCAACATGGACTTCGTAACTGATATGAAAACTTATTTTCTGTCTGCAATAGAATGTCTCATCAATGAAATATATCGGCAAATTTTAAGAAAATAACGTGTTTTCAAAACATATACAGCAGCATGTAGAAATTTTGGTTTTCCGTGGTTATGAAAATCTACTTCAAATATAGAGGGCTCTAACGATGGTATATGATTCACTGACATAATATATATTTTTTGGACTTTATACGTTGTCGAATTTTTAATGGTCGCGAAGTTTCGGAAGCCGGTTCTCTTTCCGTCTTCAGGTAAAGGACAATAATTAATCTGGTGGACCCCTTGGATGGAGCTATTCCAGGTCACTGGGGAGAGGAAACCAAATAAACGAAGTTCCAAGGTTGGGTTGATTGAAAGAATTGTTTAAACATGAAGTGGGCCGCTGCTTTATATTTTGTACGTATACAATACTTTTCAATCCGTACTTTTAGTACCATGAATGTTTTTTTATCACTGTATCCGCCATTATGTGGGCAGCCGGCCTTTCTTACTGTCATTGTTATCGCATGGAGGAGTCATGTCTTTCATTTTATCTGTACGCTTGTGTGTTAGCAACCTTCCTTCTCGATGTTGTAAATTAGAATGCGGATCGTTTTCTTGCCCTGTATTAGCAGTCAGCTCTTTAAGTTGGTAGAATACATTTGAAATATATTTTTTTATCCTTCTAATTGTTTTGCTGTATTTTCTATTCTGCAGCCCGTTGCTGTTCATATTTCTCCTTTGCATCACTTTACTGTTCCGTACATCTTTTCAGGCTGCAGTCTACCACATTCCGCTGTACTGATTGCTGTGTCGTGACGAGGTTCTATGTACCATGGGGCACAACCATTCTGTACATGGTCACTAGCTGTCTTCCGTGTCTAAAGCTGTTACCTAACCTGTTAAGCATTTTGTAGTTATTTCATTAAATAGTATGTTCAAGAGAACGTAGTGGACCCTTTTTCATTCAATATTCAGCACGTTTTCCCTTATCTGTTTAAGTAAAATTGGTCATACCTATCCGTTGTTGATCCTTTCTGAGATTTCGTCTCTAATACCTGCATTGCATGTTCAAGGTACGGCCAGTGCACTGGGTGTGAAATATGTGTTTCGTGTGGGTCTGCGCTGTTATATCGAAAATGTTTTTCGCCCTTATATATATTTCAAGAGCTACACTGTGTTGCGTGGTGGCGTGAATGCGTGTATTTATGTTTAATATCTACTGTTGTTTGCAAACAAAAGTCGAACCGCCTCGACATGTTTTGTTAAAGCTCTCCAACACCAAATTTTATGCAAATCTATTAATCTTTTCTCGAGTTGTTACACATTGAAGGAAACAAGAGAAGCAATATAAGTATAACACTGAGGCGCGTTCGTGTAACCATTGTTGCGTGGAAAAGAAATGAATGTTACATATTCTTAGTGTGTGTCTGTATCCTTACATATCCAGCACGCACAGCGCATGCTCTGTAGTGTATTGTTATTTGTGGCCTGTATTGCTCCACCATATTTTTCCACATCATCTCGTAAACAGCACGACTTTCGGAAAAAAATTATTGAACATGAAATGTGTTTTGATTTTCTGTACAACTTTTGCCAAAGCATTTCTCATTCTAAGAATTCGGAGAGGTATTATCATAAATGTATGTAGGTCTTCATATAAAGTATCCGTCATTATTATCAGATTGAAAAGTGACTTGAATTTTCTCGACAGATATTGGAAAAATACTCAAATATCAAATTTCATGAAAATTCTTCCAGTGGCAGACGAGTTGTTCCATGTGGACGGACGGACAGACAGAAATTACGAAGCTAATAGTCGCTTTTCGCAATTTTGTGAAAACACTTAAATCAGACACACGTGCTGGAATTAGGAGGCAAAATTTCACAAAATTTCTTGGATAAAAATGCAGTTCAAATGACACTGGGATAGTTTCTTTCCGCAGCAGTCCCTCTCACACTGCGTAATTATGTCGAGCAATCAACTGGGTATGTTCATGCGATCTTATTAAGACATCAAACAGAAGTGACGTAGAGGCGACAGTTCAAACACCGAACGACGGGAACAAAGGGGATATAAAAGCGCCATTGACGTGGGTGTAGTCAAAGCAGTCTGTGAGCTGTACATATGAATTTTTGAGATACACGAGGAGTAGTCTGCCGCAGCTACTGCTGCATTTTGACTTGATTTAGTACTGCAGCTAATGCACAATTTAGTATCGGAATGAGGCAGAAAAATGTCACTAGTTCTGCTGTCGGGGGATAAGACTGTTTACGACTTCATGTGTTTACCGGATTATTTGTCTGAGGTCTGAAACTCGTCCAACCAACCAACCAACCAACCAACCAACCAACCAACCAACTAACTAACTAACTAACTAACTAACTAACTAACTAACTAACTAACTAACTAACTAACTAACTAACCAAACAACCAACCAACCAACCAACCAACCAACCAACCAACCAACCAACCAACCAACCGACCGACCGACTGACTGACTACATGGAGCAGAGGCCTTCTTCAGAAGCTAACAGTTTCTTAGCTAGTCAAGAAATTCCCCGCATTTAATGGAACCCAGAGGTTAATTATCGCATACACAAGATCCCGCCGCCTGTCCCTATCCTGAGCCAGCTCAATCCAGTCCATGCCCCATCCCACGTCTTGAAGATCCATTATAATATTATTCTCCCCTCTACGCCTGGGTCTCCCAAGTTGCCACCTTCACTCAGGTCTCCCCACCAAAATCCTGTATGCACATCTCTTTTCTCCCATACACGCTACATGCCCTGCCCATCTCATTCTTCTCGATTTGATTACCCGAATAATATTTGGTGATGAGTACAGGTCATTAAGTTCCTACTGGTCTAAATAATATTTCGAAATCCTAAATTGTAAAAACACACTCCTTTTTTCCCAAAACACCAAGAGACGAACGCTGTGTATAGAATAATAGATACCTTTTCTGAAAATGATACGAAACTTACGCGTAGTGTGGGGGTACAGCGGGTTTCTCAAAGCTAAAGCAGGTAGTATATGCAGTAAGTACTCTGCTTTAAAGGGATTAGGGTATTTCATTACTTCAAAAATTGAATACAACAGCGTGTAACAATCGAACAGGCAAACAAAATGTAAGACAGTATTATCTTCGCAATCATTATCATCATCATCATCAGCAGCAGCAGCAGAAGGTGTGACAGGCCAGTTTCAAATTAGAACTATTCTGAAAGCAGTGGGAAAGGGCAATAGTTCTCACTACCGGGAATTGAAAGCCCATTCCTTGGTCATCTAGCCCCTACTGTAATTACATAATTAATTATTATGTTTTATATTTATGAATTTAGAACGGCATAAAAATAATTAGACCTGTGTATGGTGAAGCGAGCCGGGATGGCGCAGTCGGTATTCTGACTGGACTACAGGCTGGGCAAGACAGGAAACGGGTTCCAAACCCCAGGAGGGGTGAAATTTTGTCGCGTCTTCAAAGGTTGCAGACAGGGTCTGGGGCCCACGCAGCTTCCTGTTAAATGGATCAAGAGAGATGTCGTCCTGGAGATAAAGCCTAGAGGGTACGAAGTTGAAAATTCCCCTACAAATAGTGCCAAGGTTAAGAATGATTGGAGCCATACCTCCATTTTCGCATGTCACCATGGAGTGGGGAGGTAAAAATTTATACTCACCTATATACCTCAGATGGTGAATTTTTCAGGATTGGTTACGAAGAAAGTTTTCGTTCACATTTCAAAGTGCTATTCTGGGGTTACCTGGGGGCGATTGAAATATGTTATAAAAGGCTGTCAGTGTATCCAGTTCTCCAATTTGCAGAAAAACCGGCCTCCACCCACCTTCCGCAGTATAAATCACGCCTCGCTGCAACTTCGGCTTGGTGAGAGAAGCATAACACAACACGCGCCAAACCCTGAGAGAAATGTAACATGGCGTACGACACTGCTGGAGATGGGTCTCATTTCCTGTCGACAGATGTCTCTTTTAACTTCCGTCCTCCTAACAATATACTGCTCGAAGTCACAGCTGTTTCAGAATTCAATATCTGTCGATACAACACGCCATCACGTCTCTAAGCCAGTTTCAGTTTCTCCAGAAGCCAATAAGAAAGAGATGAGAAGCACTGAATATACACAAATGCAAAGATCTGCCGTCTGACATTAGCACGTGCGTCAGCGCTAGTTTTATGCATAACTGTTCTAAGTAACAATTTATTAAAGCGTTTCATTACAAGGTGCTATCAACACAAAAATACATAATTCCAAGTTACGCCTAACTTTTTGCAAGATTAAGACATTCTAATGTAGTACGAAAAAAAGGAAGATGACGTACCTTTTATATTCCTTTTAAGACTTGTCGCTGTAAGACATGAAGTGTCAGTTTCTGGTCCACGCACCGACAGCTAAATTTATCAGCATATGGAAATCGGTTTTTGTGTGACGATTGAAAAGGCCGGCATGTTAATCACGGTCGTACGATTGCAGAGAGCCTGGTCTCAGACAGCAGACAGAAGGTATGTCATATATTCAGTAATGTTATTGACTTACGATTAGACACGGCCGCTTTTATCACTACCAGGTAATCGATGCTACTCCATCCAGGTAAATTAAATATGTCTAGATTTAAGACAGCCTTCTAATATAGGTGTAGAAATTTACGAAGGGAAGTATTTGCGACAAACCAAAAAGTGATACACAGCCTATGTTAAGAGACAGAGTAGGAGAAAGAGGGTGCAGTTTCTTCGGAAAAGTTCGCAACTTGGTACCAGAAAACCTTTCAAAGCAATGCATTGCCTTCTTATTAAAGGTAGAAGACAGAATAAACTGCTTTCTCCGAAATGTTGTTAACTAGCTACCAGACCGCTTGAAGTCACATCCCAGAAAACGTCCATCTTTCACTGATATATTTTCCAGAAGTGTGTGTAGCGTGCTGCATGCAGTTATGTTTCTCTGCTTCCGCTTGTTCCTCACGTCACATGTAAAACTGTGAGAGTGTACGTGCAGTGGCGTGCGGGCGCTGCGTGATGTATCAAATCACACTACGGGAGACCTAAAGCTCATCCGACCATAACATTACTGTTTATTCTGTGCCATTGATTGTTGGCGTCAAGGTCACATCTATTTGCTATCTGATGCTGTCATGCGTAAAGGGGGGGGGGAGACTTCTGTTTTAAGATAAATTCTGATAGAAACATCACCTGGCCGCCATACTTAGATCGTGTTGATCAGTGTTATAATATGACGTAGCTTCATATTAATGTTTTGATGTTCCTTGATTCTTCCACCTTCACTTGTACCCTGAAAATGGAAGCAGCAAGCTTCTCCAGAAAGTTGCCAAGCTATCATAACTCAGAAGACCGCGAAGTTAGTATTCGTTTCGTAGTCACTCCCTCTTCTCCCTACTTGTTCACAGCAGGTATCGAGGGTTTTTGATTTTGCACTTGATCACACTCAGACACACCACATTCGGTAGGACTCCTCTGGACGAGGGATCGGCCCGTCGCAGAGACCTCTACCTGACAACACAAGCACTGTACAAGAGATAGACATCCATGCCCCCCGGTGGGATTCGAACCCACGATCCCAGCAAGCGCTCGGCCTCAGACCTACGCCTTAGACCGCGCGGCCACTGGGATCGGCGCAAAGTTAGTAACCATTGTAATTTAGCCTTTAGGCCTACTATTTTGTCTTTCCGCACTACGAAATTGGCACATTTTAAAACCCATGATGCATTTTAATAATATAATTTACAGCCCACGATCTCAGTAATATTTTACAAGACAAGTTACGTCCCATCAAAGAGCTTTTAAATATTTTCGCATTTTTAACCCAAACTTATGGATTTAAGTAGTAGTGACAGTAGACGAAAGACATCGGTTGATGAGCCAGGAAGTTGAACACTCATAAACTGGTACATTACATATTGATAGTCGAGTGTCATCACATGATAGGCCTGCTAGTGCAGTAACGAATTGAATGAGGTTACGTTCAGCTGAACGCGGAGTCTGAATTGGGGGTGGACAAGATACACACGTCGTATTTCAATGGAGGAATCTCTGGTAAAGGGGCCTCTTGAAATATCGACGAAGAAATGGGACAGTCTGCTTACACCACCAAGGTAGAGCACAGCAGGTAACAGCGTCAGCTATTGGATGCAGTCCTATGCCAGTTAACATTCAAATCCCTTCCTCAAAGCTGGTCTTTCTTTGGCCATCTTCATGTAGTCTACCAGCTGCTGAAGTAGCAGTGAAATAATGAACACGAACAGAAATGCAATGAAAGACACGAAGCTGTTTACTGCGATCTGAATATTGCAAGTCCTACGTATCTCAAACAGTGCAGCAGGGCTTGTGGGAGTTCCGCTCCTGCAGTTATATAGACGTTGACCTGGTTCACTGCCGATCTAAAATGCAATGGCTGAAACACAGCGATTATCTGAGTTCGCCTCTAATACACAGTTCAAGTGATACTGAATCCAATTAGAAGTAGTTATTTGGGAAATATTCAGCAATTAGTTGTGATAGCTGAGTGCACCTAAAATGATGGAGGTGCCAGTGATGTTACTAATTGCAACGGACGTAAAAACTTGCAGGTAAGTAGTGCGCACCAGCAAGCTTAACAATGGCGTTACATACATTGCATCAGAACAATGAAATTTTTTCGTACTTTGGAGCCTGCAGTATCTAATATCAAGACCAAATAATGTTATCAACTACACAGAAATCCCCCTTAACGTTGTAAGAAATTATGGTGTTATTTACTTTTCCATATCAAACAGGATGAACGTGCTCATTACATTATTTATGCAAGGAAGAGCAGTAATTAAAATACTGTGATCAGAGGGAATACATGTAACTTTAGGCATGCCATGTGCTACACTGTGCCGTCCAGTGTTTGTGAGATGCAGGTAGTGCTGATAAAATCTATTACTGCAAACATGATCAAATTCGATATGCCCAAATCAAAATGTCGGAAAATATTTTCTCCCACAATATTTTTAAACTTTGCTCAAACGTAAAAATCTTAAAACACAATTCTAGAAAACTACAAAGCGCTACGCTTGGAGCGTAACGTTGTATGGCGCTGAAATTTGGACACTTTGAAAAGTGCATCACAGTTACCTTGGGAGTTTTAGATGTGGCTTTGGAGAAGAATAGAGAAGACAACTTGGAAAGATTGTGTAAAAAATGAAGTATTACATAGCCGATCCCAGGCGTAGGTCTGCGGCCGAGCGTTTGCTGGGATCGTGGGTTCGAATCCCACCGGGGGCAGGGATGTTTGTCTGTTGTGAGTGTTTGTGTTGTGAGGAAGAGGTCTCTGCGACGGGCCGATCCCTCGTCCGGAGGAGTCCTACCGACTGTGGTGTGTGTCTGAGTGTGATCATGTGAAAATAAAAAACTTCGACACCTGCTGTGAGTAGGTAGAATAGGTAAGGACTACGAAACGAAAAGAAACATAGAGTCAAATACGAGAGGAATATCCTACATACAATAAGACGAAGGAAGGAAGGAAGGAAGGAAGGAAGGAAGGAAGGAAGGAAGGAAGGAAGGAAGGACGACTGGAACTGTCACGTCTTGCGTATGAACTTCCTTTAAAACATATTATTGAAGAAAAATATAAGGGACGGAAAGACGAGGAAGAAGACGTGAGCAACTACTGAATGAACCTGAGGAAATGGAAAGATATTCGAAACTGAAACAGGAACCACTAGATGGCACTGTGCGGACAGCCCCTCTTCGGAGGGGGCTATGGACATATCCTAAGGTAGACAACGTGATGATGATAATGATGATAACGACGACGATGATGATTACTATGATGATGATATCTGTATCCCATGCCAAGTTTATACTCTAGATGTGAAGAACTTTCTTTTTTGAGGAAAGTCGTATTCGGGATTTGAGTTTCATATGTGATGAGAATTATATACACTCTGATTCCAATTTTCCGGGTTAATTGTGACCGTGAGCCATCCGGCTATGCAGAAAATCCGGATAATTGGACTTTCCTTTGAAAATAGGCCACACTGGCATTTTAAAGTGGGAAAAATTCCTACAAATGGCTGTTTTTAGGCTACATATTTATTTACATACACATAAAATATTAATACATAATTCCTTGTATGTATTCGACACGTGGGGGAAAAACTTAAGCTATAAAAAAGGTGCAGTACAATTACAGTAAGAGGATGTTTCACTTACAGATTTACTTGACGAAGTCACGGATATATCGCTCCAATAGCCGGTAATTTCAAGGCAAATTAGTTTTGTAGAATTCTCGGCAAAGTTACCTGAATGGCCAAGCGGATCCGGATAATTGGCGATCCGGATAACCAGTGTCCGGATAATTGGATTTATACCGTACTTAACTCTTACAAGCCAGAGTATATTCGTTAAGTAGCCGGCCACATAGCCTACTTGCAGAGCAAGATATTCCCGAGGAATGGCAGTTTGAAATAGCATACTGTCGCAAGACGTGTCACGAAATATTTGCCTCTGGGGCACACAAAACCGCTTCCTGAAATCAGGAGGTGTGGGACACAGTTTCACTGAACCCCTAGGGGCCGGTAGAGGGCTGGTAATACCGGCTGAAGGGAACCGAGCCTGTAATAGAAAGGCAGATGCTTTTCAAATGATTTGAAATTTGCTGTACTTTACATCTCTGAAGTGTAGACAACTCTACCAACGAAAATGGCCTTTGAGTCTGAGGACAGACGTTAACGTGCTTTCATTGTTGTTACTAAAGTTGTAAGTCTCTAAATGTGCGGTAAGTGTCTTCGTAATAGCCTGGTTCAGTGACAAATGTCTGAACAATTAAATAGACGCTGCATTTCAAGCACTGAACAAATTTACATACCGCGTTTTGTAACTGATTTCCGGATGACGTTTGAGATTATTCAGCGTGTTTGGGACAATAAAAATTACTGTGGTTACCCTTACCCCAGCAGTGATGCTATTTGCCACATATTACGTTATCCGAATCAGTGCCAAACCTTTCAGACTATTACGCGTCTCCAGTGGGGCGTTTGTGGTTCGTAAATTCTTGGGAGGACTATTTTGGACTTCTCGAATAATACTACTTGTAAAATAATTTTTATATAACCGGTATATACACGGAGATAAAGTGTGTGGGCAAAACACAGGCCTTCAGCTTTAAATCTGGCTTTAAATATGATTCCCATTCGGCTTGAGGGATTTAAAAAATATGCTTTTGGGGATTTTCTTCCGAGAGCCTTTTATTCCATTAGTGATGTTGCTAAGTTCCTTGGGGACCGGAGCGAAAAACCATATTGGCCGTCTGCAAGAGAAATTACGATTTAAAATGTCAGAACCATTTATTTTACTTCAGTTTGTACATCCTGTTATGAATTCATATTATGAATTTAAATAATACACAGACCCTGTCTCACAAACCTAATTTTATAGTTAGGCCTAATCATTATTTACTACATGTTTCGACCTAAATGACTATCATCAGGTACTGCAATCTGAAAGTATGTCGAGGAATATAATAATGTTCGAGAAAAGAATATGTCACCTGAAGTTTACATTCACACCGTGCATTATTTTAGACATGGATTAATTAGATACCCAACACATGCACTTTTGTTAACATCGAAATGTTTTGGAAACCGCTCCTACATGTTTCGAGCTAACACTGGGCTCATCTTCAGGGAGTCGTACGGTCAGTAATTACGCACTATCACCACATGGTAAAAAAATTGGTCACAGTCTATGATGCCCCTGTAGTATTAATAAAGTGTCACTGCTGTTCTTGTTAAAACGATGACTAAAATTCATTAAAAAAATGCGCCGGCGTACGGGAAAATTTGGGGTGCTCTGTGGCACTGTGATTGGTGAAGGTGTGTTACACTAGACAGGTTAGCACGCCCTGACATTTTATTAATATAACATGTGTATCATAGACTGTGACCAATTTTTGTTACCATGTTGTGATAGTGCGTAATTACTGACCGTACGACTCCCTGAAGATGAGCTCAATGTTAGCTCGAAACATGTAGGAGCGGTTTCCAAAACATTTCAATGTTAATAAAAGTGCCTGTGTTGGTATCTAATTAATCCAATATCTCACCTCTATAACAAAACAAGCAGTTTTAGAAATGCCGTATTTCCGATAAAGTTAATGTCGTAACGTAATCAGAAAATTGTATAAAATGCTTAAGAAAATGTAGCCAGTACCCCTGGCCTGGAGCTGTACATATTAACTTGGTATAAATATTATCTTCTCTTCCCCAAGTAAAACTTTTACATGTAAACCTGTGAAGCGGTTTTCTTTTATGTGTTATGTGCTTTTTTTATATTTTTGAAAAGATTAAAATTTAAATATTAAAAAAATTTAACAAGAAGCACATAACCCACATACAAAACCGCTTCATAGGGCTATATGCAAAGTTTTTACTTCGCAAAAGGAAGACCAGATTCATAAAAATTTTAATATATGCAGCTTGTCAGTAGGGATATTTGCTAGGCTTTAAAAATATCTTGTACAATATTATGGCTACGTTACAACATTAATTGCGCCGGAATTATGGCTTTTTTAAACAGCTTACTTTTTGTAAATAATGATATCTCATTCTGTTCTCGACCTTGACACTGCATAGTATAATTTTTTTAGGTCCTCGAACATCGTAGTACATGATGAGTGTCATGTGGGCCGAAACATGTGGTACTAAATAATGACTAACTGTAGAATATGAGTGGCGGAGGACGGTCTGTATGTAATTTCGTTTCATGTACTGAACTTTCTTTCACTTTGCTGAATAATTTGAGATTTGTCGATTGCAGAAAATCACTCTTCCTTTCATTTAACACATTTAATATTCCGCCCTCTTTGCCGTCAATTGAATTCTGTCGCCTGGGGCTGCCACACCACTCGCAGCCAACCCCGCCTTCCCCCCCCTTCAACTCCAGCTAGGCCCCTGTATTCTGTATTGCTGACCTCGCCTGCATTTCTGAGTGGGAAATGACTCACAAATAATGAAGATTTAAAGTACTAGACAACAAGTGTCACTGAAGTTGATTTGTTTGTGTCACCAGTACATGTCACAAATGGCAGCGACTGATGACGCCAGGTACTGTACAAGGCAAGGGACGTAATGTACGTATAACGCAACATTAATATGCGTTCGCGTAATTACTGCTACCGTGGAAAAGAAAGCAATAAGTATTACATATTCTGAGTGTGGGTCTCTAGCCCTCGTTATCCAGCATGCAAAATGCATGCACCGTAGTATGTTGCCATTTGTGGTACGTCCAGTTCTTTTTCCACGTATCTTATGAACGGGACGATTTTCGGGGAAAAGATGTTTAACGTAATATTTGTGTTGTGATTCTCTCTACAATTTCTGTCTGAAATAATTCTTATTTTAAGAAAAATTCAGCGAGATGCTATCATCAATGTACGCAGGTCTTCATATAAAGTGTCCGTTACTCTTGTCAGGTTTTTAAATAAACTTAAATTTTCTCCACAGGTTTTCAAAAATAATCAAATATTAAATTTCATAAAAATTCGTTCAGTGGGAGCCAAGTTGTTCCATGCAGACGGACGGAAAGACAGACATGACGAAAATAACAGTCGCTTTCCGTAATTTTAGGAACGCGTCTAAGCACTGACATGTGTACCGGTATTACAGTTGGCTGCATTAAGACCGAGGCGTCATTTGGTTACCGCTAACGGTGTGGCGGCATAAGGTAGCCTACACCGTTCCCACACTCACACGCATCTGGCGGTATGGCTTCACGGGAAGAAGCATCGCATGTTGCGTCTTTCTATTCTGTGTGGACATCTGACGAAGCAAATGCCTGGTGTTAACACTTGTCCAAGGAGACAAAGATAACAAGTTTGTATTTATATAGCAGTTATTTGTTGACTAATGAGATTATAATTAAAATTACATGTATTTGTGAAAGTACACAACATCGGTAGGTCTAATTATGCACATTGTGTGGGCTGGGATTCATTTTGGTGTAAAAGCATGTGGTGCGAAATAATAACACCAACTAATGAACCAAAATATATACAATCTTTATTCGTAAAAGTCTCCTACATGTTTCGATCCTGCTGGGCCATCTTCAGGAAGAATAGTCTGGATACACTCTGGTTGCGTTTATATAGCTAAGTGTGAATGTGCCCTCCGTGTGACAGGTATCGCTTACCTGTCACAGGTATCGCGTACCTGTCACAGGCATCGCGTGCCTGTCACAGGTATCGCGTGCCTGTCACAGGTATCGCTTACCTGTTACAGGTATCGCGTGCCTGTCACACGGAGGCACACACATTAGAGCACATTCACAATTAACTGTATAAATGCAACTGTTAGTGTATCAATATTATTCTCCCTGAAGATGGCCCAGCAGGGTCGAAGCATGTAGGAAACTTTTACGAATAAAGATTTTATATATTTTGGTGCATTGGTTGGTGTTATTATTTCGTATGATGCAGTGCACGGACATGGAACACATTAAGCATGTGGTGCATATGATTACCACTGTGACTTAAAGTGTTAATTCACAGCTTTTAAATAATACGCCGCAGGCCCAACATTCTTCCTGTCTGTGTAAATCCTTTCAGTTCACTGGCCATTAGCTCACTGTGGCCAGACGATCGTATGTGCATCATAAATGTGAAGCAGGCGCTCTACCTTGTAGGAGATATGTTAGCAAAATATAGGCCGCAGGCCTAAAGTTACAGCTCCAAAGGGCAAACACATGTTGCTGTTTCAAACGAGCCCTGTTTCTATTCGTGGATTGACCTTAATTGTAAAAGGTGTCTTGTTGAGGCCCATCAGCTGGAAAGTTTTCAATGTCAGCGTGAGACAAAGTTCAGGATTTAATATAAATTTAATTTCCCACGTGTAGCAGTAGGCAAGAATATACCTCTTTGTTCCTAAGTCTGAGTGTATGTTTCAGAGCAATATGAGGTGTAAGCTGAGAAAGTTTACTTCTGTAGCGGATGTCTTGGCTGTAACGTCTGCTGTTTATTCACAGAGAGGTCGAGTTGCATGAAACTCAGGGTCTTCACGCTCCGTGAGTTTAATTGGCCATCATTTGGATTGCGTTTGACTGTCTGTTTTTATGTACAGTCATAATCATAAATTTAATTCACCCACTTGGTTTCGTGGACGACTGCAAAACGCTTGCCATTTCGAGTAATATTGGCTACTCAATAGGTTTGAAAATTTACCGAATGAAGGGTCAAGTTACTTGTGCATAGCTTGCTCAAAAACACATGCAGTGCAGATGTGTCTGCCAAATAGCCTCAGATTTGATAAATTTGAACCTAAGGGGGAGGAAGTGATCGAATACAGACTTGTCACCGAGCACCATTGGATGATAAAACCAAGGGCCATGACTGGGGGGCATTATGCATCTGTGGGTCAAGTACACGTAAACTCATTCCGTCGCCTGTCTTACGACAGTTGCATAGCCTCTTCCAAAGCGAGTTCACTACACAATACAATCTAGTGCTTCCTCTTTCTATCTCCAGTATCCTCTCGCTTCCTTAAGTTCACCCAGCAGCTACTTACGTCTTCTTCCTCGTCTTCCCGTCATTTCTATCCCTCTTCTAACGTTCCTTCAATAATGTGTTTTAGAACGCAGTTTCTACGCAACACGTGACCAAACCAGTTAGTCTTAATTCTTTTTATTTTACGTAGTGTGTAACCATCACTTTACTACCTCGTACAAAAATCCACTCTGCCACTCACACAGTGTCTGCCCACCAGCCTACCCATCGACTCGCCCGCCAATCCACTCGGCCCATCACCCAGTGTCACCCATCAACCTACTCGCCCACCAACTCGCCAACACACTCACCCACCACGTCATAAACTCAAGTAGACTGAAATTAAATTTGAGATTGTCACGTCGGTGATTACTATGATTAGAATCATCTTGATATGACGCACTTAATTTAGTATAATTTCGTACACTAGTCCACTTGTCGGGAGAATATGCTGCTTCTTTCTTCAAGGTTGACGCCCTTTCTTTTATGCCAAAGATGGAAGCAGAAATTTCCTTCTTAATCTTGCCATGTGTTTACCAAAATTATCCTCCTATATCACTTACCAGAATACAATAAACCTCACGCTAAATTAGTGCACAGCGTTCAGTGGCATTGACCTACAAACTTTTCAACTCAGAAATATTTGTGGAAGCAAAGAGTGCTCCAGCAATCAGGTGCTGTGTAATGTTATTCATCCTAACGACTCAAGAGAAAACAAGAGAAGTCACATGGATGTGACATCCGAGAACACGAACTAAGTCAGTTTTCTTTAGGAGAGTGTCACCCTCATCCGACGTCATAAGGTTTATGCGTTCATGAGGAGGAAGGTTCAGGACTGACATGTCGTTGTCCAGCTGCATAACTCCTACACATTCATCATGTGACGTCCGTATATAGAAAAACGGTGCACCACGAAGAGTAGTTACACAAGATGTGTCTGGAAAAAGCTGCTTTAGCGTTGAAGAGTATGTGAATATTGGAAATTGCGGCTGCGTGGGCAGCCCTCTTGGTTTGTTTTCGGGTGACTGCGGGTTCAAATCTCCGCCCGGGTGCTGAATATACTGAGTGTCTTCGTGCGTCACTGCAGTCCCTTTATGTAAATGCCAGTACATTACTTAACATCAGGTCACGATCATTTTGTTGAATCCAAACTCCCGCTTGTTATCGCTAATCTTGTTATCTTTCGAATCTTTGTAATGCGAAGTAATGAATGTCGCGTTAGATACACTAGCAGACGAGAGGAGCGTTACGCTGCATGAACTGGAAATTCTGATTAGAATCACAGAAAACCCTAAGCACGCACAGCCATGGCGAGGGTTCTGGCCAAATTTCGGGGAGGTTTTCTACAGGAAGAATCGAAGTTACATCCAGTTTCCCAGAAAGTTAAGTGATGAAACTGTCCTTCAAGAGTAGGCACTGTCTACAGCCTGTAACAATCGCTGTTTGTTGTTTGTTGCTCTCTGCGACTCTGATTCGAAATCTTTGTTTTATCTTTAGGGGGTTTCTTAGGATTTTATGAGAATTTTCTTATGGCATATGATAACTAACCCGTACTTTATATTGCTTTTAAATAATTTTATGCCTAGTGTTAGAATTAAAGACATATGCCGTATGTATTAAACCATCTTTTTCAATCTATGGGTCGCAATACAAATTTGGCACTAGAGGCTAGTCTGAGTCTGTTGCGGAACTATTTCTTAAATCTACTTCTCAGTAAGTCACAATATTTAATGTGTTCCATGTCCGTGCACTATATTATACAAAAACACTAATCACCAACAAATGCACAAAGAGAGTTTTGTCATCAATCGTAACACACTGCTACAGGTTTCGACCCTGCTGGGTCATCTTCGGGGAGAACTTTTTGTTATCGTTACACTAAGATTGCACTTTACAGTTGAGTGAGAATGTGCTGTTGACTGTGTACTGCGTTGTTTTTGGAGGCGTGAACTCTCCGCGGTCCGGGCCTGCAGGCCGGGACCGCAGACAGTTCACGCCTCCAGTACACAGTTATGGTTATTAGTGTTTTTGTAAGTCACAATAGTTTGATGAGTGCATAAAACAACATTATTTAAGAGTCACTACCTGTTCTGATACTGTAGCAAAGTCGGCTTAACTATACTGTAAAACTGACATAAATCATTGACCATAAATTTGGCCAGCCTGTCAATGAAAAATTATCAGATGAGCCAAAAAAATGCAAGTATTATCGTTTTTCACCGAAGTCATCCTACGATGGGTAAAATAGGAGGAGTCACACAGTAACAAACTCAGGCTGCTCAAGCAGAAGTATGTAACTGCATACAGGGTGTACGTTTATCTTCATTTCACTAAATCATTAAAACGTCATATTCATTACACCAATTTTCTTAAAAACCTAATATTATGCATTGCCCATGCAATGAGGTATAGGACATACAGAGAAGATTTAGTCGTATTTCAAATTGCTGCACACTTTATACCATATAAACGTTACTGCAACAGGCTTCGGCTAACATGTGTAGCCCTCTTCAAGGAGTACACATAAAGGCCATGTTTAGCTAAAAATACAAAGATTTGTTGAAGATTAACGTGGAGTTAATTAGAGTGAGTTTGTATGAAGTGGACGATGATATAAAAGCAAACAGGGCACAGTTAATACAATGTCTTTTAGTAACCATATTTTTGCTTCCAAGCACATTTTCAATAATAGTGCAAAGTCCTGTATGCAGCAGGAAAGTTACCTATGCATCGGATGAACACCCTGTGCTTTATACACATGCCTAAAACTAAACATGACCTTTGTGTGTACTCTCTGAAGATGGCTACATATATTAGCCGAAACATGTTTGAATAATTTGTGTATGGTATAAATTGCGCAGTAAGTTGGAAAAAAGTCACCCTATAATTTTTAATTTTAATTTAATTTTTAATTGAGAATTAAGATTTAGCAACTATGCACAACAACAGAACGCTTCAATCAAACAAAAAATAACGAAATGATTTTCTTTGAATACCCTGATGGTGTTTCCTTATTGCAGGATGTCTGTACTTATGATTGACTGCAAAATGTAATTTAATGGAACAAACGCAATTGCGTACCGTACAAACAGAAGTGAACCTATAGACACTGTGGCAGGTTGAGGAAACTGCAGACCTGCTAAATTGCTTTTCGGTGTTTATACTTCACGAAGGGTGGCAATTTGCCGTCAATTTAAAAAGCCTGACGCCCTTCCACATTATATCAGTCCGTGCCACCCATGGAATGTAAGGGTTTCTACGGCTCTGGCTTCAATAAAGACGCCGCTAAATTCCAAAGACGAAGTTATGCATTATATCACAGGTTCCCACACACTAAGGATAAAAATTCTCAGAAGTCGTTACCTGTTAGTATAAAGTTTGGTTGATTGCCATGTTTATGCATTTCGGAAGCGGCAAAATATATTTCACATGCCTAAGTACAATGGTTAAGCCTTTTTGATTGCCCACTGACGAATCCATAACACGTTGTACCCAGATTTAATTGTCTGAACGCTTATGGTCTCTGCTCTAAATGGGAAAGTTCGTGTAGTGGTTATTCCTCTTGTTTCCCTTTAGTGATTGATTTCCCACCATGAGGCCAATTAGCGACGCTCCATTTCCCAGCGACCAGTGACTCCCGGCCAGTCGATATCAATAAGTGGAGAGCACAGAAGGGACAAGAGAGTCTGCCAGTTCCTCGTCTGACTTTGAGGAAATCCAGTGCTGCTCATCAGCTGGTTGAGGAATTTTTTCCTTCCTGAAAACCACAGAGAAGCGGGCTTCTTTTTTCGATTACTATAAGAGAATTTGCCCGAGAAAATTGCTGCTATGTGAAGAATGCTTTCGAATGTTGACAGTGGACAAAGAGATTAAATTGCAGATAAGACTTGAGGTTTACATTGCAGAGAATTAATTTCGTTTTCTTACGTGTTGATCTGGTGTAATTAGTTCTACCAGACGTAAGCGTTTCGGAGGAACATAATGTCTCCATCTTCAAGGCATTATTGTGCCGAATTTAGAGGTTTTAGTTATAGAGGAAGGCAAGAGAAACGAATCGTGAAAGATGGGCGTGAGGTGGGGGGGGGGCAGTCAGAGACAGGAGGCGACAGACGTAATATAAACTTAACGGCAAAGTTTTTCCAGGGCTTAATTAAGCACTGGGACATGAAGACGTGTGGGAGTGTGGATGTGCAGCTCCACGCACTCATAACATTGGCACTGGATGGAGGTGACTGACCAGCTACACGTCTCGGCAGTTTTGTCCCCGGAGAGCACGGCCCTTGTAGTCATTGGTTTGGGTGATTCCTAGAGTCCGTGTGGATGAGGCACTTAAGA
>BLKM01008244.1:0-108476 GCA_013340265.1 Coptotermes formosanus | reverse complement strand
TACATACATACATACATACATACATACATACATACATACATACATACATACATACATACATACATACATACATACATACATACATACATACATACAATATCTACCGGCGATTTTGTAAGAATTGTTACCTGATGACGATCAACGTAGGTCGCAACGTGTTTCACGACATACAGACGAATGTGATGAAGCCAAGGTTATGTTGTGCCGCGTGAAGGGACATCAGAATTTTTACCGCAAACTTGCCAGAAACACAAAATAATATCAGCTTTTAAGATTTTAACTGGATTCGAATGCCTGATGAGAGTGAACATGATGCTTATGTTCTTCTGGGAACTTACATCATCGTATAGGTGGTAAATACACACAGACGTTTCAGGAGTACCAGTTTCTCGATTTATCTCCTGAAGATGGAGGCAGAATGATTCTCTGAAACGTTTGTAAGTTTCTGCTAGACTACAGGTTTCATATCCGTAAATAGCATACACTGTGCAGCAATAAGGCATATAGACACCTCTTTAAACTTTCAGAAACTTCACGGTTGTGTATGTGTCAGCAGCGCATGCGCGTAACGCTCAATGCAAAGACACTGCTGTCAGAACACGCTGCGCGACACTTACATAGGATTCTGCTTAATGCGGACAGGTTCAGTTCTTCGCCTGCTTGCCGCCGAAGCGTGTGCGTCCCGTAAGCTTTGCATAAAAGCGTTCTTCATTACGCGTTGGATTCTTTACGCTAGTCGCATTTGCTACCTGTTGATTCGGCTGAGCGATCAGGGTGATACCTTGTGTTATACCTTCAGCAGGTGTGAAAACGCCACCTCTCGAATGTGAGAGTAAAAATGAAATTTATGTGTGAGCGGCACAATTTAAATCATTTTAGCCCCTCTCTTCGAACACGTAACTTTCTGAATCCAGTTACAAACCTAACAATAAATGCATGTAATATTAAGGTGACAATTTCCCTTACATAATGAAGGCAGTTCCGTGGAAGTGACTGAAATTTACCAAACATCTTGTGACTCATCAATAATTCTTATAATTTTGACCTCCTAATATATTTAATTCTAAATAAACAGTGACTGGGTTTTCCAATACGCACATTACAATTGTTTCATTTCATAAATCATTCCTAGAACATATTAGCAGTGGGACAATTTAACTATCTTAAAGGTCAATTCCTAATTTATTAATTTAAAAGTCACGCTATACTGAATAAAGTGAAAACTAGCTTACGTTACTCTGTGTCCAGAAGATATATAAATCTCGGTAACATAAGGCTACACGGAAGTGCCAGAAGACAGGAAGCTTTCCTGAACCGAATGTGAGTAAATTTTCTTTTTCTGCACTCAGTTGAATTTGGTACCCAGATGTTACATTCTCATGTATGTGCATGCTTGTATTGTGTCACATTTATTGTTTTTTAAGAACAAATTCTAGTTTAAGATGCCATAACACAGCAATAATAGGGTTCAGCTTATCGAATCTGTAACAGAGGGCCTGCTGATTTATTTCAGCAAGATTCAGTAAGAAAATGACACTAAAAACTTAGGAAACGTGCACATGGTACAGCAATTCGTGAGTTTCGCTCTCTGTTCAGCATGCTTTCCCTTTCAATAGAAGAGGGGAGGGCCATAAAATCACCTTACGGTTTATAATCATAATGTGCTTGGCTAGTTGCGTGTCCCACAGTTCAGCGTTTCAAACGCTGTACTGATACGTACTGAATTTGGTACAAATATCATGCCCGTGTAGGACACTCCAGCACCATACCCTAATTCATGTAACAGCAAGGCGACAAAAAACGCGAAATTTTTAAGTGGAAGCGACATTTTTGCTATGTATTTGTAGGTTCTAAAAAGTTATATTTTATTACTTTGTGCAATCTGTAATAAAAAGGCGGCAGCCATGTGAAAATTTTATTTTGCGTTTGGTTTGAAGTTGATACCTAATGAACCAGTGGAGACAGGCTGTGAACTGTTACGGAAATAGATCTTTAGTGTACCCACTCACAGAACATGCAATATCTTTTCTAAGACAAGAGTTACAAACACAGAGACAAATTCTTAAAAGTATATCTAAGATATTCTTTATTGTTTTTTAATTTAAACAAGCCCTTTACTTTCATAAAGTCGCGATATACAAGAAAAGTCCTTCACTGGGGGAAACCTTACAAAATGTAACTGCAACATCTCATGTCACAGCTAATTTGAAACAATAATTGATTTGAATCCTCAAACTTATTAACGATAACAGGAAATATTCCGATATTAAGAACTAATTAAGCTCACATGCAGTGTGACCTCAGTCTGCATAATTTATATAATGCGAGGAAAGTAATTTTATATTTTGTGATATGCTCTGTACTGACATGTTCAGTCACAGTTTTTGTCATGCGAAAGACCAGTACTAACATGGCTATGTTTTTATGTACCCTGTATACAATCAGCAGTTAAGTGGTTAAGTAATTTAAAATAACAAATTAAAACAATAATACTACTACCGACATGCTCTAAGTACAGGCATAAGCATGTGAAATAGCGGGGCAGATTTTGGCCTCTCCTAGGACATCCTTGAAATTATCTTTAAAGCAAACATATTTACGGACGGGAATGTTTTTGGGTAAAATATGTGCATTTCAAAAAAGAAAGCAGTACGCAATTCATCATTCACAACTCAATCTTTTAATTAAACTTAAAATCCTACTACACTTTTCGGCCCTATTTTCAGCCATCATCATGCGCTATATTCAAAACATCTTGCGGAAAGACGCTGTTCTACAACCAGCAGTCAAGGTTTGACGTCCGTCAGTACAAATATATGGGAACTGAAGTACTCAATTACAATACGGGTATTTATTTTATCTGTTTTCAATTCGGACATGTTTATTATAAACTAGAATTCTTCCTCAAGATATTTTAAATGTAATACCGGACAAAGGCCAAAAATAGGGCCGAAACATGTAGTACATATCGAAATTTAATTAAAAGTTGGAGTTGTGCACGAAGAACTGTGTGTTATTTTCCTGTTTGTACAAAATTCACATGGGGGCGTACACTTCTAATTTCATGTGCGTTTCAATTGCCGCCGCAATATTATTTCAAGAGTTGTTCGCACCTGAAAATATTTAGTCAGTTATGCGGGGCGTGTTTGTTTAAGTGCTTAATGCGAAATACTTTGCTTTTGTACTCTCACATTCTCATGACATTCCTTTCTCACTAATTGCAGATGTAAGGACCCTGTTCTGTTTTTTATTTATGGTGGTTTAACGCACATTCAGCAGCTCTGTGTATAAGTAGACGGTATTACGACAGGACGAATACTGAGTAATGAACAGTGAAATCAGATGAACGAAGCGGTATTGGCCAGCTCGAGTTACTGGTACGGAATTGCTCTCCGAAAACTGAGGAATATGTTAAAGACTTGGTCAGGACCGTCGTCTGTTGCCGAGGTTTGAAACACTGTCCCCAAAAATACGAACCACTGGACAGAGTTCATTGTAAACGTTACTACAATTGGCAACACCAGTGATTCTTGCGTTATGTGTGGCTTCCAACGTGTACATTTAAATCAGTTATTCTTTACTATCTTCCTAATTAACCCTTTAAAGACGAAACGTAATTTGTTTTATATAAGGACTCAGTGCGTACCGCGCTGTAAACACTCTCCACTTCGGTTATAAAAACCAGTCTCTTAATGTTTTATAAGGCAAAAGTTGCAGTTTGTTCTGAGATCCGTACAAAACACATAAACGCAATGTGGGCACCACGTAGAATTTTTTAATGTTAAACCTGGTGGTCTGTAAAGTTACCGCTAGGCTTTAAAAGGTTAAATACCACAATTCGGAGTTGAGCACACCGTACGTCACGCCTGGAGTGGCGGTAACTTCTCTGACATTACTGCACTGCTAGTAGTCTAAACGAATGGACATAGGCGTACATATCAACTCTTGAGGTTTAACGTCTTCAGTGCTGTGACGTTGCGTCTTTCGGTGTTTTTTTCCCGTCGTTTCGGAAGAACATCAGAAGCCACACATCTATCGGTAGAGCGTCACATCCCAGAAGACCCGAATTCTCAAAAATAGACCCTGAGAATTTCAAAACTCAGAAGTTGGTTCCTCACATCCTTCACGACCCCATGTGAGAGGAAGATAAATATCTGAACATAGAAGAACCGTTTTAGGAAGCTGATATTTTTCAGCCAGTAACGAAACTTCCCAAGCTTTGTGGAACCCAAGGGCTTATCAACTTAGAGCTGTAGAACAGGGGACCAAAGGTCATCAGCGTGTTCCCATCTACGCCACTGGTCCCTTTTGTGGCAAAATGACGCCGGGCCACACCCTCCCAAAATATATCCTTAAATTTAAAATTATCCATATCCTGTACGTACTTATCATAACACATGTATCACCACCAACTCGTACACTGTATTAAAGTATAATTTAACAAACTTTGTAAGCCTTTCGACATGTTTCGGTGTAACATCACACCATCCTCAGGGCAGACAAAGAGAACACTTAAAAATACACAAGACTAGTTGGTTTGGAGTTCGTTACAGAACTCCTTGTTAAAACACCACATGACACCTTATGTTAAAATTATACAAAAGTTGCTGATGCATTTTAAATTATTCAGCGACGGATGTGCATTGATCTTCTGTCCCAGGATTTCCGTGTTCCCCTCCCATGCCATTCCTATTGATTTTATCAGCACAGACTTGTTGAAGACTATAAATGACGGAGCTCTTGATTATTGGGTGCTGTCCAAATCATGTTCCTTCCTCTTGGGTCAAAAAATAATTTTCAGCATCTTATCTTCCCAAATCTTCAGTTTATATGCCCTCCTCAATGACAGACGCCAAGCTTTCAGCCAATTAAAACAAGGAGAAAGATTGCAGTACTTCAGGTATGAACTCCACGTCTCTATGTGTGATGTGAACACCAATTCCAAGAGTATGTGAATAGAATACATTAAAAATTCAGCATATAAACCTTAAAGTTTTAAAAGCACCGTTTAAACAACAACACTGGCTGCACTGCATTATCACATTAAGTCTTCTCCGAGCCATTATATCATCGAAATTTTAACAACAGTTTTCTAATACCTTTATATGTCGACAGTGTTGATAAACTTGTTAACTCAGGACTGACGGCCGCCACATCGGTTTCCCTCTTTCTCCAGTATATCATGTGTCCCTGATGATGACGGGCTGTCCGTCGAAACATGTTAGACTGCGTAATGAAAACTTCAAAGTTTTTAAGTTTTATATGTTACATTTTTAATGTACTTAATTCATACAGTGTTGGAGGTGGTGCTTAGATCACGCATTGAGTTACCAGCACGGTATGGAAAACATTAAAACCCATGTCTCTATGCACCGGACTGGAAGACAAAAGATTCGGAATAGAAAAAAGCGAGAGTTTTCAGAATTCTAAACCTTATTTCTTTCCTTACCAAAAGCAATGGCAATTCTTTTTGTGCATTCACATGTAATGATGTTTGGCATCTTACTTATCTTCATCCTGTCATTCTGTCCTGCATTGCTCTGGCGACGTGTGAACTTGTACTTAGTGTCGTCACCGTGCACTTTCATACTGATGTCCTTACAGCGTCTGATAGAACTCCCGCATTTTTATAGTATTTATGCTTCCGCCCAAGCATTTATCACATCCGTGGGCATCAGAAACTTGTGTGCGTCATGCAGGTTTAGTTGCTCCTCTTTTCTTAGACCTCTTAGTTGCATATTCTAAAGCAAAGTTGAAAAGCCATGGTAACAAAGAATAACAACCCCCCCCCCCGCTATTCAGAAATTTCTGAATAGGAAACCCATTAGACAGGTATTTAACCGCCTTAATTTTATTGTAGGTTTCGTTTAAACGTATTTATTTAACCTATAAAATGATACGCTTTCTTTAAGTCTATAAATACTTAATGAGTTAATACACTATATTTTCATTTGTTGTCTAGCTCTTCATTAGCCGCGAATATTTGATTATTGACTGATATCTTATGTCGAAATCCACATTGGTGTTCCTCGTAATTTAATCTCCATACGGAACAAATTTAAACGTCGGATAAGGTGTTGTGTGTAGTTAGTAACTGTGACATACCTTGGTGATTGTTACAGACAGTCTTACTGCCCTTTTCTACACAGGCAAAATGCTGCCGATTTTGGAAAAATTCTTCCTAATTTAAAAAGGTTTAAGACGTAAGTTAACATATCTGTACCTTCTACTTCATCTTTCTGCCGTCATTTGATCAATACACGATGATCAGATGATCATCACCAACTGTTGATAATATTCGGGCAATACACAATGATCGTGTAGTCATCACCATCACTTAATATCATTCGATCAATAGACGACGATCTGATAGTCATAATCAATTATTGGTAACATTCGACCAATACAAGAGGATGAGGTATTCATAACCAAATCTTGATAATATTCGATCAGCACAAGACGATCATGTGATAATAACCATAACGCCATTCGATCAACACACGACGGTCGTATGATCCCAAACACCTCTTAATACTACTTGATCAATACAAGAAGATCAAGTGACAATAACCAACATTTCGCCACTCCTAATTACTGACATGTGTAACAATTTACATAGAATGGCTTAACTATCAGGAATGGTAATTATTTTACTAATATTAGTGGGCGTGAAATAAAACAACGGCGGCGGCGTCCTGTATGTAGTTGAATGTGCATTGCTCTGGCGAACTATAATGTGGAAACTTATGGAATTTTTCTGGAGATGCTCCAAAAGAAACGTGGGCAACCTTAGTAACGAATATCGATTTCTTCTCCGGGAATTGATCTGGGAATATCGCAAATAGAAAGCACGATTGCTAACCACCACATCTTGGCTTTCGGTAGCCAAGGTACAAAACACAAGTTTTCCAACCTCTGTTCTTGTGAGTCGTAGCGATGTGATATTTCTTTCTCCCTTTGAAATTGCTGTTCAAAATACGGGGAGCAGGCACACCTTCTTGCCTGGTTAACGTGTATGCAAGCTTCTGAATTGAATCATTGTCCTCCTGTCATTAATAGAATGGTGTCACGTAGGATCAGTAGCACCATCTGTCAGCCAACAAGTGCTGGATCCCTCACTGGGAAGGATAATCAATCTTGGTCCGGTCTATGGGGAAAATTATACAGAAGATATTGCCAAGGAGTTGGGTAGATGGCACACAGCATATCGGTTTGTTAAAGACGTGTGCACAGGGGAAATTGGGATCACCAATAAATCTTCATTACATACAGCACCGACATTCTGAGCATGACTTGTCAAAATCAGTCGAGAAACCCAAATACGTTAACGTTCTGCAGCTAGTCAGTGGCTTAGATAAGAGGAAGGGGGCTGCAAGCTACTCCGTAATCACCCCCCTCCATATTTATTAGCGAAGTTACTCCCACTTCTTTTAACAGGGATTCAAATTACTGCCTCGTAAAGCAACAATGAAAAAACTTACGAAAAATGTTGGAGTTGTGTAAGTTTGGATTTCTTTCTGACTCACTGTCTCCAACCATCCAAAACGCTGTCGTCAGCTGTCTCAAATATAACACTTGTGTTTGCTGCGTGCAGTCTGTAATATCTCTGTAAGCATAACAAAGCACAGAGTGTAAGTGTGAACTGCCGACACTCATCACAATAGATAAAAAATGTTTCCCTACATTGCAGTGACTGGCTGGGCTTTGTTATCGAAATGCACGGTCCGGTTTTGTGCTTCAGGATGTTAATAATTACATCTTTATCTACTCAGATCTGATCTCTTCTGGGATGTTACGCAGAGTTTGTTGGTAGTGACCGACATTTCGGGACAGCCTATCATCCCGATTTTCAAGGGTAAAACTTCACCTTGAAGGTGGAAGGGAAGGCTGTGCTGAAACATCGGTAAATATCTACCCATGAACTCTACGTAACATCCCGGGAGAGCAAATACCTCTTTTACACCGCGGCGGAAGTCTGAAGTCACGCATCCGGTTCTGTTGTATCTAAGACCAATGACAATTCTTATAACGGTACGAGATGTTTGTCCGATTTTACATGCCCTAACGACACTCGCTATGTGTACGGTGGGCTTAGCAGTTTTTCCACACCATATATTTTATGGGTTTTATGTAATTCCCAATACAAGTAACGACAGTCTCCCTACACAGGGTTAACATACCGGTCTGTGGGATGGTAACCGTGATTGGTCACAGTGGGGTAGCAGCTGAAGTTTCAGATATCTGTTACTTCAAAGTCAAAGAAGAACTGCATATCTAACGATTTAGTCCGCTGCAGACGTAGCAGTGGTGTGTGGGACTTCAGTCTGACGTACCTGGGGTCGTGGCTTAAGGCGGCCATTTTGTGTAGCAAGCCCACATCATAGAGGCCTAAGCGACAGGCCGCTGCCTTCGGAATTTACAAATGCTCTTCACCGCTTGCTTAGGGCTGGCAACGATACTGACATATGAAACTGCAATGGCGCATACAGAAATTCACATGGACTTCAGAAAAGCAATTTAAGAAATCAAATAACACCATAGGAGTTAGTGCGCTTTTGTATCTTAAATTATGTGGAAAGCCGGAAGACTTGTGTAGAAAATGACTTAATAAAAACTCTTGCTAACTTGTATCTACAAAATTTATTCTGAACTTCTTTTTCCTCTGGTAGATATTTATGGAATTAAGCAAATGAAGCTGGAGGAGACACAGAAAAGCACGTGGTTATTCCACAGAGCGCCCAGCATTTGTGCCTGAATGTGAACAATCCTGGCATATAGCAACACACTGCAGTTAAAGTTCTCAAAATAAAATTTTTTCAGGTGCTGAAGAGAGGTTTTGTGCTTACAGACTGGCTTACAGGCTCGTTTTGACTGAACGTGCCTAAGAAGGAACGAGTGTAGAGAAATGGAAATTAAGGGAGAAATAAATAAAGATATGAATCAGTGTCGAAGAGGGAGAACGGAAGCAATGGAAAATAGACAACTAAAGAAAGGTGCGAAAAATAAGGGCAGAAGAAATAAATAACAAACTACGGAATGATGTATATTGGAAGTGGTAGAAAAGGAGGAAGGGGGAACAGAATGAAAAAAGAAAATAACAAGCAAATACAAGAACTAATTCTGAAATATAAAATGAAAAAAGAAATAACTTGCATCCGAAGGGCACAGAAAGGGAGAGAAACTGAGAATATGAAAAAGAATGAAGTAAAGAGAAACGACAAGAGACGGAAAGGGAAAAAATGCGAGTTTTAGATAGGCCGATAAAAGGAAAAAAAATAACAATAAATTATGAGACAGAAGTAAGTAGATAAATGGGCGAATTGGTATTGTGAGGGATGGACAGAAATTTGTTTCGGAGTGTCTTGTGTCCTTACTCGTGAATACCACCGACATTACCACAAGAGGCAATATGTCAACAAGTTCCAGGTTCAATATGACGAGAAAGGGCTCAACCTCGCTGTAAACTTCGGTATCAAGTAACAAAGAAAAAGTTTATCCAGCTCTCTTTCAGCCAGTGAGGTCCAGACGACATGTCCTCCAGAGAAGTACTTGACAATTTTTGTACATACGTGTGCGGAGAGAAAACTTTATTTCAAGTAGGATGTGCCGTCTCTACTCTTTGTTTTCAGAGAGTATATAACAGCTAAGCAAAAGGAAAGGAAAACAAGGTACGATGCAGAATTTAAAGTGTAATCCTCCATGTTCAGCCAGCACTTAAAGTAAGTGGACTTTGGTTACTGGGATTTATATCAAGAAAGTCTTGACTAAGTTGCTCAGCAGAATGCCCACAGGAAGTACTGTCATAGCCAATGCTGTGGGAGGTCCTGACAGATCCACTTGTCTCTTACTGCGTGAAGAGCAAACGTCGTTTAGCTTGTTAATACTTCTGTGTCTCTTTTCCCCGTAGACATGGAACAGTGTTCTAGGTCTGCACATCACGTGACAATATGTAGGCTGGTATAAAATAACTGAAACAGCATGACTAGGTAAGCAGGTTCTTGTGGAGAAATGTATGGTCAAAACAACTTCTGCCTTGCTTGATTTCAGGCTTCCGCCGCAGTGTAAATGAGATATTTGCTCTTCTGGGATGTTACTCAGCGTAGACTGTCAGTTAGTTACTGGCGTCTCAGGAAAACTAATCGGTCCCATCTTTAAGGGTCAAATAGTCCAAGAAGAATTATTCTTGGATCGCTTGATCCTTGAAAATGGGACAGGTGATTTTTCCTGAAACGTCGGTTTCTATTAATCCACAGGGTGTAACATCCGAGGAGAATGAAGATCCCAACTTTTGCCTTAGTAGTAAAATTATCCAACATTTCACGACACCTGCTTCATCATGCCGGCCGTTATTTGGGCACGTTATAACTGTTATCTTTGTTGTAATTACGCAAAATTGCCGGTCTTTACCGTGAATGTGAGAGCTCACTTTTGGGCCCTCTCGTGAGGAATTTGAACCTATTCTCCACTTCCATAGCACATTTCATAAGATCAATCTGCATTTCTGAATGTATTGGCTTCACGATTTTTTCATCACCCTATTCGTCCCTGTAGGTGTATCTGGCCCTGCAGTGTAGGTTTTTGTAAAATTCCCATAATACAACGATGTGAACAGAATAGTGTTTAGACAAAAATGTGCAGATATGCCATTTGTAGAGCATATGTGATATAAACACAAAGCCAGCAGTAACTGCTAATGTTGCATATGGATGATTTTCCTGATATGTCCAAACACAGGCCGACACATTTTGTGTACAAAATTGTAAACAAACACCGATTTAATACAATCCACGAATGCACCAAAACAGTGGTTTATTGATTAGTATGACACGCGCAGTTTATGTCCAGAACGCGTTTTCAGTAACTGTTACTCTGTTTGAGATGACCAAATAGTAGTCAGAGGGAAGGCGCCGATACTATCATATCTCAGTAAATATGAAAGTAAAGTAAACAGATCTGCGATCTTTTGGGGTTTTACACAGCGGAAATTTGTAGTTTCTTACCGACGTTTCAGAACCACCTATAGGTCCCATATTCAAAGGTCAGGCAGCCCAAGGCTTGGACTGCTTGATCCTCGAAGATGGGAAAGATAGGTTATCCCGAAACGTCGGTAAGAAACTACCCTTTTACGTTGTGTGAAATCCCAAAAGAGAGCAGATCTCATTGACACAGCGACGGAAGCCTGAAAGCAAGACGTATCCAGTTTTCGGTGTTAACTTGGCGTGTGTTTCCCTCTGTTTACATCAGATACACAGACTAAAGGTCAGCATGTCACGTTAACGGAACTGTTATGAACGTTCTATGACGGAACCCAAAAAAACTACAAACCTACATCCCAAGTCCATTCATAAGATCCAATTCAATATTGCCCCACATCCATGTTTGAGGAAAAGATAAGATACTGCAAATTGAAAGAGGAAGCACTAGATTGCACCCTGTGGAGAACTCGCTTCGGAAGAGGCTACGGACTTGTCGCAAGAGAGACTACAGAATGAATGAATTTATGTACGTCGTGAAAGTGCTATTTTAATTCCTTTTCTATAACAAATATTTTGAAAGCCGCTTTTGTTCCCTCGCCTACGTTTTATGTGCTATACAACCGACCGTCCTGAATGCCAGTGCCCTTACCGAACACTCAAGCTGCAAGTGACGCACCCCTACGTGGTGCAATTTCTTTCTTCGCCTCTTACGAACATATAATGAAAATGATTACCCTTGCTTTAATGTCCACTGCACTAAAGACAGGGCTTCGCGACGGATACACTAGGGGCGTAAAGGATACGAACAGTTGATCATGAAACTCTTCCAGAAGTAAATGCAGTTAATTGTTATTAATTCATTCAGTAACTCGCTCTATTTTGAAAATTTTTTTCTTAGTTCACAGATTTCTTCGTCCCCCTCGGATTAGCCTATACTTAATCAAATTACTGCCCTTCACTTGTTGAATATTTCTACAGTTCAAGGCCTCGTAATGTAATTAACACTTCCGTCTAATGCATAACACATCGGCCTATTCAGTTCTTTTGTTAGCTTACGTTTGTTCCTGAAGAGAATAGAAGTCACCATGCTGCTGGTATGTCTCCAGTTATCCCCATTTCAACTTTCGAAACACGTGACCAATTCTCACGAAATATGATGTCAACTTTCATTTCTTTTATTTCTACCTAATGCCATAACTTCAACTTTCTATAGCATAGATTTCCCAAGCATTTATGACAGAGGGTCTTACCCGTTATGTTGGGCTGTTTGGTGGGCCACCCGCGGGAAAGTGACAGTAACCGCCTAAATTACTGTCTAATTTTTATGGTGTATACGTAATACACAAATGCGTCCGCGGGCAGCATAATACAACCTGACGGGCCGCGGGTTGGAGACCCAGGCTCTAGAATAAGGTAGGAGCTAATTACTTCAGGGTCCTGAGGTTATGCATGGTAATAGCCCTTGGGGTAATGTGTAACGTCTATTGAGACAATAGACTTGTATACTACAACACGACAAGATTGCAGAAGTGTGAAAAATAGCTTCAGCTTCATGCTTGAAGACAATTATTTAACTACTCTGTCTAGACGTAGGAAATTTATCACAAAGGTAAGTCGCATGCGGTTTCTGCACGTCATGTACGAAATATTGCTTGCATGCCAACAATTAGAAACATGGTGCGAATCTTTGTGGCTATACAAAATATAATTCTAATGCAAAATACTTAGAGAGCACTCATAAGTCTCTCAGAGAAATAAGACAAAGTAATATCAATAAATCAAAATAATACCTCAGACCAGGGGCGCATCCACGGAGGGGCTGCAGGGACTCAGGTTCAGCACCCCCCCACCCCCAAGGAAAACTTCTGGGTGCGCACCTGCGTCAGACTAAAATTTATGCAGCAGAAAAATACACGTTATCAGTTTTACTTCAGAGAACATCAGATTTCATTTTTTTTACCCATTTATCGGATAACCTCCAGTGCCCTTAATACTTCCACACAACTATTCCAATATCCTACTCTTATATCCATTTATATTCACAGTCCAGTTACAGTTAAGCGCATGCTAGCCTACACATAAGACTCCTGATTTTATTCTGGAGGTACTGCTTTCGAATGGCAGCCAAGTTGCGGATAACTTTATTGCCAATTTGCGTTGCAAGAAACAAAAGCTGCGATGTTGCCTTGAAATAAGCTAGGCCTGCCTTCTTCAACTGCCTTTTCACGACGGCGCCATTTATAATAATCTGTCTCATTTGACGCCATATAACTGATGTAGTAGAAACACTGTCGTTAAAGATCAAAGGTTCTGATAAGTATAACCATTAGAGATGTTGGTTCTAAGTACACCGTCCTGCCACATCTCAGGCTGTTAGTTGTCACCTTCTCACTGCACAGGCGCGGGTTCATTTCTAGTGCAGTTTACGTGGAATCTGTTGTTGACAAACTGACACTTGTATCTGGTTATCTCCTAGCGCATCGGGTCTTCCCTGTCAGCTAGTTCCGCTAATGTTCAATGTCCATCGATCTGTCACCTGGCTTATGAACAATAGGATCATTAGGACCCTCAGTTCCGCGCGCGCGCGCACACACACACACACACACACACACACACTGCATCCCACCACGACAAGTACGCACTGTGATCATTTGACCCTTATGTAATATCATGGTCCGCAGGGAGCCCACAGGTCATCCCAGAGTAGAGCGAGCGTCACATGCAAATGCCGCCTTCTGGTGACGACCCATTGCGTCCCTTTAAACACATTCACTGACCGCCTTTAAATGGGTTTTGCTAAACACATTAATGTGCTTAACACCACTGCACTCTATGCTGAAGTTCCTATGGGAGAGGGGTATCTTGTTGCCTGGCGTTTCCTCTGACGCCCTTTGAGTTTAATTGTAAAACATCAGCCATAACACCACCATATTCATTATCGTGCGAGGTATTACCCAAGAGATGAAGCCAGCTAATGCTCTCAAATTAGTAACAACAACAACAACAAAAACAACAACAACAATAATAATAATAATGACGGTAATCATAATAGCGGCGAAAGAAAAATTTGTGCATGGCACGGATTGGTTAACAGCAAGCTTTCGACAGGGTACCACACAGTTGGCTAATCAAATCTATCGAGTTAATTCTGATTAATAATAAAATTATATTTTTACCGGGAAAATTTTGAGTCATTGGAGAAGAAGAATGTGCGTACACACAGAAAATAAGCTAATAGAAACAGAACAGGTAGAAATACAATGTGGAATGTTCCAAGGAGACTCACTGTCACCACTGCTGGTTTGCATTTGCTTAATCCCCCTCACAGAACAACTGAGCAGACTGAACGCGGGATATGAAGGGCACACAACAGACACAAAAATATCCCACCTGCTTTACGTGACGATTTGAAGTTGCTAGGCAAACCAGAAGAGCTTCAAAAACAGATACAAACAGTCACAACCTTCAGAGATGATATCCACATGGAATCTGGGCTTGACAAGTGTGCAAAGGTTGTATTTAAGAAAGGATAACTAGTCCACTCGCAAAATTCAGTGTCGGACGTCAACAGAGAAATACAGTAGCTTGAACAGGGAAAGACGTACATGTACCGTGGGGCTGAGGAAAGTGACGGCGTACAGCATAAGCAAATGAGAGACTGAAGAAGGAATACAGCAGGAGACTAAGAATGATACTGAAATGTGAACTGAATGCCAAAAACTCAATTACAGCAACTGGAGCATCAGCCATCCTAGTATTAAGGTGCAGTTTTGGTAAAATTAATTGGAGATTAGAAGAAATTAAAAAAACTGATAGGAAAAACAGAAAGATACGAACAGTGGACAAAAGGCATCACCCCAAAGCTGATACAGACAGGCCGTATGTAGAGAGAAAAGAAGGAGGAAGGGGCCTGTCACAAACTGAAGCAGCATATAAAAGAGAGATAATCAATATTGCTGAATATCTTAACAAAAAGTATAAAGAAGACCAGTTTGTAAATATTATTACAAGCCACGACAGCAGCCAACCACATATGAATTGAACACTTAAAGCAGCAGTGAAGGTCATAGATGAATTAAGTCAATCAGACGAGAACAGTGACATGAAATAAGATGGTATACAAAACACAAAGGCAAGATTGGCAGAGTCCTTAAAGGAAAAATGGGAAAACAAAGTAATGCATGGCCAGTACATTAGAAGCATTGACAAACATCTCATTAGCGAGGAAGACACGTTCCTCTGGCTGTCAAAGGGAGACGTGAAAGCAGAAACAGAAAGTGAAATAGTGGCAGTACAGGACCAAGCACTGCAAACAAAACACCGTGCAACAGAAATATTGCAAACACAAACAGATAGCAAATGCAGATTGTGTCACCAGTTTGAGGAGGCAGCAGACCGCACTGTGTCAGCGTGCCCAGTACTGGCAAAAGAACAATACATGAAGCGACATGATAGAGTGTGTGCTGAACTGCACTTCAACATATGTAAGGAACTGGGGGTAACATTAGACAGTGAACTCCGGTAGGAACATGTACCGAAATCAGTAGAAAGAAATCAAGAGGGCAAAGTCACCGTATTATGGAACCAACAAGTGCAAACCGACAGATCCATCCCCAACAGTAAACCGGATATCATAATCCGGGATAATGAAAAAAGAGCATGTACGATATTTAGCTATCACAGGAGACAGAAATATGATAATGAAAGAAGCCGAGAAGATTCTAAAATATAAAGAGCTTATAATAGAAATACAGCGCATGTGGAATGCAAAGACAAAGGTGAGGCCAGTAATAATAGGAGCAACTGGAACCATTTCAAAATCCTTCAGAAAATACGTGAGCAGCGTACCGGGACAGCACGATATCAAGGAACTGCAGAAAACAGCTATATTGGTCACAGCACACACACTGCGGAAAGTGCTAATGTAGAAGCACAAAAGAGTTTAATATTGAAGACAGCGCTATATGCACCATTAACGGTACGCGCAGAATAGCTGCGACACTGTGTGCCCTAGAAACATGGTTTGTTTCAGGTACATAAGTGTGAATACCCTGCGTAAAGGAGACAATGTAATAATGATGATAATAATAATAAGAAGAAGAAGAAGAAGAAGAGATATGCCTGAATGGTTTTGCAATCCCTTTGAAAATTGACATTTATGTGAAGTATAAATAACAATTGTGGAGACACTCGCAGTACCTAAAAGCAGTGGGGAATTCCCTCTGTTATTTTCCCTAGATGTGAAATCGTAAGTACTTCCACACAAACACAGAGTATTCCAACAGAGGTTACAAGGTTTCACAGTATGCCGACTTACAATTAATAATACTTTAATCGTCGATTACTTTTAGAGTCGATCATGCTTGCCTCTCAGCTGTTTCTAAAAAGCGGTTGAGCATCAGTCAGCCTCACCTTGTGCCTCACAGAGACGAGTCTGTCTCAATTAGAACAACTATTTCTTCGGCCTCAGCAAGCACCTTATAAATAACACGGTTTGTCTCATTTATGAAGAAAAATTACGGTTACAGATTAAAAAGTACGTAGACTTTATTTAAACCTTCGGTTATTTTTGAGCGATTTTAACCAAAATCGAATGTGGACAAGCTGCAGTAATGTCTCTGGTACTTGCGGATGAAGATAAAGTGCTGACGCAGGTAAAAGTAATATTTTGCAAATTTAATGTTTTCCATGTCCGTGCGCTATATTATACAAAACACTAATCACCAACAAATGCACAAAGAGTTTTATGATCAATTGTAACACACTCCTACAGGTTTCGACCCTGCTGGGTCATCTTCAGGGAGATCTTTTTTGTTATCGTTACACTAAGGTTGCACTATATAGTTGAGTGAGAATGTGCTGTTGACCGTGCACTGCGTTGTTTTTGGATGCGTGAACTCTCCGCGGTCCCGGCTTGCAGGCCCGGACCGCGGAGAGTTTACGCCTCCAGTACACAGTCAACAGCACATTCTCACCAAACTATAAAGTGCAACCTTGGTGTAACGGTAACAAAAAGTTCTCCCTGAAGATGACCCAGCAGGGTCGAAACATGTAGGAGTGTGTTACAATTGATGATAAAACTCTCTTTGTGCATTTGTTGGTGATTAGTGTTTTTGTAATATTTTGCACTTTATTTGCTTCGCGCCTAGAAAGGGAGTTCCTAGATAACCAACTCCACGGAGGGCAGTCCCTGTCAAGAAGCTACTACTGCTTCAGCTAGTCAAATTCTCCCAATTTTGTGGAACATGAACGTCCAATGCCATATTCTCAGCAGCCTGCCCCTTACCCCCTATCCCGAGCTAGATTTTCAGCTCAATCCCTCACATTATATTTTCTTAAGATACATTTCAATATTTTTCTCCCTTCCACTTTTAATACTTCCTAGTCATCAAATTCCTTCAGATCCTCCAGCAAAGCCTTTTATGAATTCCTCTTACCCACGCATATGTCATGCTTCCCACGTCCCACAGTTCAGCTGCAACTTCAAAGTAACTCTTTGCTTCTCCAGTATAAAGCCACATGTGTTATGCTTTGTATGAAAATAACTGCATTTTATTTTAAGAGTAATATGAAGTACATAAACACTGTGTTAAAAACACGAAGTTCTTAGCTCTTAAGCCTAGTAATTTGGGTAAAAATGCGTGTATGTTTTGGGATTGTGCTTGGGGCTGACATCCTAGCCTTATAAAAACTCATTTTGTTTCGAAAACCCGCCGACGAGAAGCCAATGTAACGAAAAGGGCCAAAGGGTCACAAGAGAATAAGAGTAATAAAAGAATACTAAAGTGATGACTTGTGTGTTAGAGATGCTTCAGTATCGAAGGCTGTAATCGTCTTTTTAAAATTTATTACAAATTCCAAAAAATGTAATAAATAATTTTGATATAAGGAAGAAAAGGTTTCTTTCATTTTCGTGCGACAGGCTCAATGAATAAGCAATGAAAGAAATACGTGTGAATTCATTTTTTCACCATAAATTTTAAAACTGTAAAGCATAATGTTTAGAGTAGGTATTATTTTCTTCAGATTCAGAAACCCCGAAATTCCCACCCATCCTGTGTACACATAAGCTCGCTATGTGCCGCGAGCCAAGCTGTGACTGCTTCCCCTGACACGCGTTAGAAGTGGGTCTGCGTTATAAACGAGCAGTTTTTGGTATGAATTGAAATCTTAGGGATTGTTTAGATGAGTTTTGGAACTTCTGCAACGGCGTGGCTGAGGATTTAGTTCTTCGGGATATGACGCTGCGTGAGGGGATAACAGCATCCCGACGTTTCGAAAGAACATACTTCTTTTTTTTCAAGGGTCAGTAAGTTTCGGAAGAATGATTCTTCGAGAATTTACTGGGCCCTGAATATGGAGGTAATATCATACTTCGAAACGTCGATATCCAGTTACCCCGTCACGCAGCGTCATATTCCGGCAGGAAGAAACAGACCATATGCAGCATAGGGAAATTCAAGTTGTAGAGGGCTAATATGTTCTGTTAAAACAACCGGTTCATTTCCCAACATAAACAAGTACATTTTTATAACTCTTTGGGGCACGCGGTGGTGCAGTTGGCTAAGGCCCTGGGCTACAAGCAGGAAGGTTGCGGGTTCGATTCCCAATGCAGCCATCGACTTGATCCTTCCAGCCGCACTATGGCCTTGGGGTCGACTCAGCCTCTAACAGAAACGAGTACCAGGAATATTTACTGGGGGATAAAGGCGGCCGGTGCGTAGAGCTGACAACTTCACCACCTTCATGTGCCCATTGTCTGGAAACCTGGGAACTTGAGCCTCCTGGAAACCTCAGCGTCTGTCCTGGCCTGTTCAGGGACTGCTCACTTATCATCTCTCCTAAAAAGCATGCATTTCATATAAAGGCTGCTGGCACATAGGGCTGTACGAAATTTGAAGATCCGACGACAGAAGATGTTACGATCACGATCTTACAAGTTAAGACGCAATGCAGTCTGCAGTGTAAGCCCAGCTTTCCAAGGAACATACTGCCGCCTTTTTCACGGTAGTTCCGGCACATTCACCATACCGCAGTCTTTACTTCACGTTACAATAATACAACAGGGAAGGATGAGCTGGGCAGGGTATGTAGCATGCATGAGTGCTATGAGAAGTGCATAGTCTTGACACAATTTAGTCAGAAAACCTGAGGGGTGAATACCCGTTAGCAACCCATTCGCATTCCGGGTAGAATAATATTAGAGTGAATCCTCAGAAAGTAGTTGAGAGGGCGGGATCTTGGATTATTCTTTCAGAACGGAGACCTGTGAAGAAAGTAAGGGACCTTCAGGTGATTGCTTATTTACTGCAGAAGGGCTACTCGTATATTCTGCAGGACTATGCTTCATGGAGTTAGCTAACGCACTTGTATCCTTCAAGTAGGGAGACGTCCCAAGGAAGAGCATTTAAAAAAGTGAAGACAATACAACCGAAAAACAAATACACTAAATTTAGTGTGTTCCATGTCCGTGCACTATATTATACAAAAACACTAATCACCAACAAATGCACAAAGAGAGTTTTGTCATCAATCGTAACACACTCCTACATGTTTCGACCCTGCTGGGTCACCTTCAGGGAGGACTTTTTTTTATCGTTACACTAAGGTTGCACTTTACAGTTGAGTGAGAATGTGCTGTTGACTGTGTACTGCGTTGTCTTTGGAGGCGTGAACTAGCTGCGGGCCCCGCCTGCAGGCCCCGCCCCGGCCCGGCCCGCAGAGAGTTCACGCCTCCAGTACACAGTATACAGTCAACAGCATACTGCTCTGAATACGGAAGCAGAATTCGTCTGCGACACTTTGATATAAATGTAACAAATTATATGATATCACTTTGAAGGAGACAGTATTATGATAATTTTGCTTTGAATTGTTCTTAGCATCGCCCGCAAAATATAGCATGACCAGTGACACAACACGTACAACCCTTACATAGCAGAAACTAAACCAAATCTTTCCCAAATCAGATATGTTTGGTGCTGAGCTAACGCAGTCTGTGTAACACTTAATGCACGTGTTTCTTTCAGTGTGACTGTCTATGACGTTTGATTCTTGTCAACGGCGTGTAGAGTTACTGAAACACAAACGGAATGAAAAAGGTGTGAGATGTGGGCCGGCCCATGTAGTAAATGTCTGGTGTGCAGGGACGCCGGCTTTGACGCGTGTGCTTATAGGCCCTGCCATATGCAAAAATATTATCATCCTTCTGCCTGTCTGGCTGTCTGTCTGGACGTCACAATTCACATAGAGAAACTGAATTAAATTTTAGCTTGCTTTCAGTTCAATGGAAGGGGATTTTTCTACGGCTTCCCTACCTGTTTCCGTTGTTGACAGCAAGAATAGAAGGTACAAATATAGGCGAAAGCTTCTTCTCCATTCAGCTGCTTTTATATTAAAAACAGACGACACTTAGCCAGCTGGTAGCCCTAGGGTAGATATTAGTTGCATCGAAATGATCCAACTCATGAAGTTTCTTTATTTTTTCCCTTATTACAGTCGCAGAGTTAAATTCCTAAAACTTGAATCTAACAAAGAAGAAACGGTGTTGAAAGTCAGAAAGCTAACCCACCACCGTCACAGATATGTAGACTTAGAAGTTAAAATTCCAAAAGCGACTTCTTCGAGAAAATTCGGGCATACGGAGGAAGAAGCAATTGTAAATTTGTGGTAATTACGCAAAAATAAAATGCGTGACTCATACAGGCCAGCTAGTTTTTTTACAATAGTAAAAGCTACAGTCTGAACTTATGATGGGCTGGTCACGTAGCTGCGATCAAATATAAGGAAAGCAAACAGATGGAGTTTTGATTTACAAACGGGTATGTGTAAGGCTGAAGACAAAGAACATGCTTAAGACCAGTGGTAACAAGTCCCGGGCGCCAAGTCACAGTGGAGAATAAAGATTGTGTTGACTAATACTTGTGTGTTCTCAGAATGAAACTTGCTTCATCTTACATTTCTGGCACCTAGAATTTTGATTGGTTCCTAGATTTTTGGAAAATTTTTGTACCCCTGCTTAGCCGGAGATTAGTTTCTTATGGGATATGATGACGTGTTTTTGGTAGATAGGCGTTAGCCCTCCTTAAACCCTGTTTCATGCGTACTGTACCTTAAAATGGAGAAAGTAGGTTCCTTCGAAACGTCATTGTGCTTCTACACAATATACGACGTTGCGACCAAAACGTCGGCAATTCTTAACCACACAACGGTGAGAAGTTTAATCTCAACGTAAAGTGGTTGGGTGCTTGATGGAACTGGCTTAGTACCGCAGTCGCAAGTGGGCCTCCTCTGAACAGTGCTGAATTTTAGTGTTCTGCACCAGAAATTTAGACCCGTACTTTTTGTACAACCCCCCCCCCCCCCATAAGTTGTATAAAATGCTGTGTCCACGTAAGGCACAAGTACAACCTATGTCCTCTGGATATGCACATCCTTCCATTCTCCTTCTCTTTCCAGTAATCCTAACAACACCGAAAGCGACATTTCATGGCAAAAATCTGACGAGTGACTTAAGATTTTAATATCTCACCCATAAATATTATCGGCAGTGCAAGTGACGTCGGACTAACGGAAGTGCCGTTGTATAAACGCAGCATGCAACAGGCCATCACTCAAGAATTCCGTTTTCGGCTATACTAACTTCCAAGTGTGTAAGCTTCAGGAACAATTTTCAAATCAGAAGAGCCTACTCTGAAAAATGAGTCACAGCGTTATTCCCAACTGTTTGTAACTACCAGACTACACGGCATCACATTCAAGAATACAGTATTATTTTTAGTAACCGCCGCGATACTGAACCCCAGGTCCTGCAAGAACACTAGGTTGCAAAGCGTTGTGTAACAAATGTTGTTTGGTGTACAAAAAGCCTTTGTGGAGTTTTCATTAGATTTAAGTGTACTAGAGATTCTCGATATCCCCATTTTGTCTTCATCTCATCATTTATTGCTTAATCGCAAGCCAGTTTATCCACATAAAGCGAGGTTTATATCGACAGCTTTAATGTTTAAGAACGTGACGTTCATTTTTAGGCCCTTTCACAAAATTTAGAAAAGCGACTATAAGCTTCATCATACCTGCCAGGCTGTCCGTCTGTCTGCATGGAACAACTCTGCCTCCACTGGACGGGTTGCATGAAATTTTATATTTGGGCATTTTTCAAAAATCTGTCGAGAAAATTCAAGTTTCATTAAAATGTGAAAAGAATAACGGATCCTAGAAGACTATCAATTCTTGACCCTTGAAGATGGGACCGATACGTTGTTCCGAAACGTCGGTAAAGGATTACCAGTCGACGCAGCGTAATATCCCAGAAGAGCGCAGATCTAAAAAGCCTAGATCTTTTGCATTATATCAGCCTGTTTTATTAAACTTCTGATGGTGCATTTCGTAAGTACGTCAAATTATCCTTGACTTTACATTAAGTTATTCGTTATGAAGGTTTCTGCTAGTCTAGGTAACAGTCGTGTTTTTTTTTAATTTCTACTGTTTCTTTTTTTTCCCAAATTATGATGCAGTATAGGCAACCAGATTTTCAGCCGTCTTGTCGTTACGTTTGTGCTTCTGAAGTAGCTTATGTGTTGTGTTTGGCAAAAGTTTCGACAGCATTACAAAAATTAAATCGATGTCTCTCCAAACACAACTAAGTTCTATTTATTACATATAACTACAAGTTTCGGCCTACTTCAGTTCATCCTACGGTTCACAATTCGTCTCCAAACATATTGAGGAAGATACAAATTTCTTATATTTCTTCCTCAGTATGCTTTAAGGAACAATTTTAGAAATGAGGATAACCTGAAACGCGTCGAAATATGCAGTTCTATGTAATAAACAGAATGTAGCTGTGTTTGGAGAGATATTAATTTCATTTTTATAATATTAACAAAAAAACGGGACGACGTTCTTTAAAATATTCGAGAATATGTTTTCTATATATATTTTGCCGATAAATTATCCTCTGTCCTTCCTTTAACCTGAAATAATTTGCGCGGTAAATATGAAGAACTCTGAGCTTGCGTTTCCATTTTTCTTTAACTAATGCGCGAAATGCTTAACGCTAATGCAGATATGCAGCGAATTAGACATGTGAGGCGCACACAAATTGATGTACGCTTGATGTAAAGTGTCTGCTGTAGATATTTGGGTTCACCCAAAGTTATACTGCGCCGACAAACGTCAGTAAATCTCCGCGATTCAGAATTTAATCCACAGATGTTCAGTTGTTCTCGACCGTTAATATGCTACGAGATGAATGGAGAGAGAAACAACAGTACACGCACGCACACACACACTCCTACACAAGGTAACAGCTACACGTGTGCAATTTATCATTTCAAAAGTGCAATATGGGGATCGGGCTTTATTATGTCTGCAGAACAGTGACAGCATTTGACTAAATTTTAGGACACGACTGAAGTTATTACAACCCCAGCCGATATAAAGTCATCTCTCCGTCAAGGTTCGAACAGGTGTCTTTTTTTTTCAGTGACACAGCACCCCTAGAGGGCCAAGGGCTCCTCATTAACGAGGCTTCACAATCACACCCAGTTACACACCTCACTGTTCAGGATTCCTTTGAACGAGTGATCAGCGCGATGCATAGATCTCTACATGACAACGCATAAAACTCACAAGAGACAGAGGTCCATAACCGCGGTGCGATTCGAACCCGCAACCCTAAAATGCAAGCGGCAGCAGAACCCCGCCTTAGACGGCGCGGTCACTGGGATCAAGCTTGTGTCTTATCGGAGAAAAATCAGGAGTGTTTTCCGCTTCAGAATGTTACTTTAAAAAAAACTACAGTGCGAGAACTTCCATGCAAACTTCCTACTGTGCACTTAAATGGGGTTTTGAAACTGCGGTAACGTCCTGCCATCAAGTGTGTGTATTTATGCACGTTAATGTGCGCAGTTCTGATTAAATATTTATCCGTGAAACGGAAATCTGCTCACAATCTTAGACGTTTTGGAGACTTTCTGAATTCAACCCTTCTATTTAGATCTCTGCGACATTTATTTTTAACCGTGTATTTTTTTGCGAGTTGTTGCGTATGGGTGTGCAACTTGGTCTCTTGCACTGAGGGAGGAGCATAGGCTGCGGGTGTTTGAGAGTGAGGTCCCGAGGAGGATATGTGCACGTAAGAGGGACGAGGTAAGGGGAACTGTATAAAACTACATAACCAGGAGCTTTATGTGTCCTCACCAAATATTATTCGGGTGATCAAATCAAGTGGAATGAGATAGGCGGGACATGTAGCACATATGTGGATAGGAGAAGTGCATACAGGGGTTTGGTGGGGAAACCTGAGGTTAAAAGACCACTTGGAAGACCTAGGCGTAGATGGGAGGATAACATTTAGGAAGGACACTATGAAGACGTGTGGGTCTGGAGGTATAGATCCACATATCCTGAACTTTGGCATTGTATGAAGGTCAGCTTGAAGCTCGGCCGTTTTTATTCTCCGAAAAGCAATCCCGAATACTTACTGGGCAGAAGAGTTCGAGGGTGGCAGGCCGTGTGTATACACTGTGCAGGAGAAAAATTTGTGCCCCTGTCGGAAATGAACCCGTCATTTCCGGTGGTGCATTATGTAGCCTAATCACTGTGCTGACTGAGCCATCCCAGCTACTGTAATCGTCATGCGATTGTCGCTATACTCGAGGGCTGGTAGAAGGGTGACTGAGGGCGACCTTGATCGGCGGGTGTACAGAAATTTGAGTTGGGACTCCAAGCAGACTTTTGAGACACACATTTGCAAATTCAATAAATAAACGTAATCCACAAAACTGAAAAGTCATGAAGTATTCCTGCATAAAATTTATTTTAACTTGTTATCAAAATACTTTCTTACAAGAAGGTAAATTTTGTCTTTGGCATGTGCAATGTAGCTCTGATAAAATTATCTAATCAACGGAAAATTAATTAAAGTAGAGCTGTATAATTTTGCGGAATAACTATCGTGCCGACCTGCAAGTACTGTGTGTTACAATAAAAACCGCTTATTTTATTAAAGTACCTTGCCTCAGAAGTCAAACCTTGGACCTGGCGGAAATTTATTTCAAATGTTGGTCGCCAATTTTTTTCGTGGAATTGTCTTAATATTTCCGATATTTATCTTTATGTACCTATGTTTACAATAACGTATTGCTTTTTGCTTATTGTGCATACACGGTAATTCCGTAAGCAGTTAATTTTTGCACTCTGTATGTAATTGATATTATCTGGACTTAAGAATCATTAAAATGTAACCGAAAATCGACCCGAGATTAAGGCAACTAGATGAGAGAAATTACCTTGTATTTGCCTACTGACGCTAAACTTATGTTTATGGAATATAGGTGCCTTTGCGGAACACAGTTTTCAGGTTTGTTAAAAACCTGCCAAAGTAGATGTGTGTGTGTATATATATATATATATATATATATATATGAAAAAACCGATAAAAATTATCGTACGCCTGTGCAATAAAAGCTAAAAAAATTACAGCAACTGAAGTACGCGTAGGTATATATTCAGTTAATTTATTGGAGTCCTTGTTGACATTTTAAACTTCCAAGAGGTAAATACAATTAATAAAATATGTAAATATCGAAAACAAAATAATACTTCTCTGCCAACACTACTACTACTACTACTACTACTACTACTACCACTACTACTACTACTACTAATAATAATAATAATAATAATAATAATAAATATCAAGGAACTGCAGAAAACAGCTGTAGTGGGCACAGCACACACACTGCGGAAAGTACTAATGTAGAAGCACAAAAGGGTTTAATATTGCAGACAGCGCTATATGCACCATTAACAGTACGCGCAGAATAGCTGCGATACTGTGTACCCTAGAAACATGGTTTGTTTCAGGTGTGTAAGTGTGAATACCCTGCATTAAGGAGATAATGTAATAATAATAATAATAATAATAATAATAATAATAATAATTTTATCAAATAATACAGAGTCTTTTAATAAGAGCTTTTCAGAAACTAGCATTATCGGCAGCTGCAAATATCTGGATCATCTTTTGATACAAAGTTGACAAACACTGGGATGTGAAGGTACAATTAAACTGTCGACACGACAGCTCCATGTGAGATACTGCTTCTTTTTTTTTTTTGTCGTACAGACCCAGTTTTTTTTTAAGTTTCGCGCTAGAAGACGGTGCGCGGTCTCCTTTGCGTCTTGGGCTTTGTACGTTTGGAAAAACAGTCCGTCGTGCCAAATTGGTAGACGAATGGGTGATTCTGGTAATCGGCCTGATGGCTGTGGTGAATAGAAGTGCGCCCTTGGTGTGTATGATACCGCGACTCTGTAGTCTGCCCAGTCACATGAACTTGTCACTTTAGTCAGCAGACTGCCCGGTACATGGATTAAAACTTGAGTTTTCAAAAACGTAAAATTCGGGCAGATCCAGGGTCAGGCATATGGGATCCTTTCGGTGGAATATAACGTTTATTTTTTTTGTTTGATTTTTGTCCATCGTCTGGTGTTCCAGAAAGAATACAGTGTTTGGGAACGCAATTTATTTTCCGATCCACATGTAGAAAGTGAGAGGAGACATCTACACTTAGTCCAGCAGTAAAAGGTGTCCTCAGCGTCTGGAAATATCTTGCCAGGGAAGCTGGTGAAGTTCTGTCAGATCCATGTTACATAAACGTGCCAGAATGACAGGGGTGATAAAGCAATTGCATTTGCAGAACGGCAGAAACGCATTTCGGAGAACACATAACATCCGAATGCGTGCATGAAGCACGATTTGACGTATTTCACTCTGCATTTACAAATAGTGACTTCCTCCATCCAGCAAAATATTCCTGTCAGGAAATGGCTTTATTACGCTAATAAAAATGTAAGGAACGTACACAAGTCTAAAACTTTGGCAAAATAAGTTTAATTCACATTTTAATTTAAACCGAAATTTTGTGTTATTTCACATTTAGATGGAGTTAGGGCATTTATGTGTCAAACATAAGCACGTACAAAAACACTAATCATCAACAAATGCACAAAGAGTTTTATCATCAATCGTAAAACACTCCTACGTGTTTCGACCCTGCTGGGTCATCTTCAGGGAGAACTTTTTGTTATCGTTACACTAAGGGTGCACTTTATAGTTGAGTGAGAATGTGCTGCGTACTGTGTACTGCAGCCGTGAACTCTCTGCGGTCCCGGCCTGCAGGCCTACAGGCCCGGACCGCAGAGAGTTCACGGTTCCAAAAACAACGCAGTACACAGTCAACAGCACATTCCCACTCAACTGTAAAGTGCAACCTTAGTGTAACAATAACAAAAAAGTTCTCCCTGAAGATGACCATGCAGGGTCGAAACATGTAGGAGTGTGTTATGATTGATGATCAGACTCTCTTTGTGCATTTGTTGGTGATTAGTGTTTTTGTGTGATATAGTGCACGGACATGGAACACATTAAATAAGCAGGAATAGTCTTCGTATGTGGAATGCTGCAAGGAGCACAGAGCAAGCTCCAGTCCAATACGACAGATTGTATTTAACCCTTTAAAATCCAATACAAACTTCTCTAACAAAAGGCTAATTACTCAAAACTTGGCCTTCTGCCAACAAAGTGCATTTGTGTGTTTTTTAGGTATTGCAGAACAAATAACGACTCTTTCACTGTACAATATTAATTGGTTGGTTTTATAACTTAGACGGAATATGTTTACCGCGCGGTACGACACGAATCTTTAAATATAATTTAAGTCGACACGACAGCTTCAAGTAAGTAAGTAAGTAAGTAAGTAAGTAAGTAAGTAAGTAAGTAAGTAAGTAAGTAGTAAGAAAACTCAAAGCAAATTTAAATTTTTAAAACTGACCTTTGTCCGTATTACATTTAGAAACTAGTTTCCTACGTCACAAGGGAACAGAGACTGTAGGCTGCAACATTAAAATACCAAAAGGTAAAAGTCACTGACAGATACACCCGGTATATGTTGCGCTGGTCATATGTAAAACACAAATTGCTACCCCGCGTGAAAATATAGATTTTCTTCATGTTAGAGCAGGTAGTAAAAGAAGTCGCCCTGGGCTTTTAAATGTTAATCTACTTATAAACAACACCTAACTTCTCTCATGTTCTGGAAAAATTGAACTTGTCTTTAATAGGAAAAGAGAAATCTACGTCACCTTTGATAAAATGCGGAAAAACAAAACCAAGCAATGGAAAAGAAATGCGGAAGAAAGCAGAGAAGGAAGTAAAGGTGCGACGGAGATAAAAGAAAGAAGGTAGGAGGATATGGCAAACAGGGCGCAGGAAGAAGCATATTGTAACAGAGGGAGGCAAGATATTGACTGACCAGGACCAACCACCAAAGTAGAGCGGGCGGTATGCAGGGAATCGTGCAGGCGAGAGGAGAAATGACTAGAGGTGATCGGGCCAGGGCAGTCCTGGTCCTGAACATGTCTGCTCCTTGAATGTATGACGTGGTAAATGAGGAAGGTCGGGGTGTCGGCCAGCGGGCAATGCAGCAGCCGCCAGGGATTGAAGTGTGTCACAATTCTTATCTCAGAACGTGAGATATTTTAATTAAAAACTACACTATATAGGCGCGTTTGCATAGTGGCAAAAAGCACCTTAGCTTCACCATGTCCTTCGATCTGTCCTCATGCATCAGCGCAGTTCCCGCTGAATGTGTTTCCTTGAAATTTTATATTGGAATATTTTACTAAAATATATGGAGGAACTCCAAATTTGTTTAAAATCTAGCAAAACTATCGAGCACTTTACATGAAGACCAACGTTCCTGTCATATATTTGGCAGATATTATATGAAGCGCAACAATGCAGAATGCGCATTGTTGTGCTTCCACTGCAAAGACTTCAATAATTGTTAAACTGTTGACCGAGAAATATGTACGTCAATAATACAAAGGGAAGGCAATTGTTAACCTTTTAAAGCCTAGCGGTAAATTTACGTACCACCAGGTTTAACATTAAAAAATTCTACGTGGTGCTCACATTGCGTTTATGTGTTTTGTACGGATCTCAGAACAAACAGCAACTTTTGCCTTATAAAACATTAAGAGACTGGTTTTTATAACTGAAGTGGAGACTGTTTACAGCGGGGTACGCGCTGAGTCCTTATATAAAACAGATAGCTTTGTCTTTAAAGGGTTAAACAACAGAGCCACAATGTTACATTATATGTATATTGCCTAGCTAATTGCTCATACAAATCGCGAATTTAAAATAATTATGTTTAGCCATTAAATATGTCGAAACATCGCCTTTTATTTGATACGGTCAATTCCGGAAAAGAATTTCAGGCTACAAAGGGTATTGTTCATATTTATGGATACACATTGCAGTCACTTCACCATGATCATGCTTTTCCTTAATACTCCCGTAATTCTGGCTTTAGATCCTCTGCTTAATTAGATTTAATGCTGTCATCCATGAATTAAAGCGGATACAAATTACTTCCGTGCTAAATTGCTGGGTCACTGCATTAAATCTACCAATCAGCAAACCGTGGTGAGTAACAGAAATGTAGTTAGGCAGACGTGAATAATTAATATTTCGTTCTAACTAAAAAGTTAAAACGAGTGTTCACAGCTGCAATCGACATTGTCCGCGCGTAACGTGTGTCGGCGTTACATGCCACCTAGCAAAAACCTTTCCGTTTTGGGGACCGGATCCTGCAGCGAATAGTTTTATACAGCGGAGAGCAATTATCACGTTTTTGGGTTAAAAGTAAAGTAGTAATTACGTGCACAGACTTTTTAACATAAAAGATATCTCTCCACTTTTCCCACAGAGTAATTTTTGTTCACTACCGCGTCACTATAAACTGCTAATATTTCCTTTAAAATGCTAGTCTTAGTAATAGAGAGGCAGTGTGTGTTCTATGATGTAGAAAATGTTTTAAATGTTATTTAAACGAATTTCAGCGTGTATAATGTCAATGCAGCCTGGTAATTTGAATTACTGTGTGACCGATTTTTACTGAACACAGGTTAGCAGCCTTCTTCCTTATACTGGAATTCTGGCTGCCAAATTTAGGCCCGAACAACCTGTTATCCCGTATATTCGTGCTTTTCCTCAGACAATAGAGAACATTTCCGGGATAGTGACTCATTAGAACACGATGGCTTCTTTCCTCATCTCTTATGATTATGTTATTAATCATAATCTCACTAGAAGTGACGGGAAGACGAGGAAGTAGACGTAAGCAGCTACTGGATAGTCTTCATGAAAAGAGAGGATACTGGAAACTGCAAGCGGAAGCACCAGACCGCTCTCTCTGGGGAGCTCGTTTGGGAAGAGGCTACGGACCAATCGAAAGGCAGACTGATGGATGAATAAATGAATGAAAAAATACTATCAGACGATGTTATATGGTGACAGAAATTGATACAGTCATTGAATAAACACGAATAAGCATATAAATAAAAAACTAAAGGTAAAGTCATTCTTGCAATTAAATAAGGACCACGCCATGAAATGCATGGAAGAGCGGATAACTCCACGCTTTCTTCATCATGTTACCGTTTGAAAGGAGTTAGGAAAATGTTCGCAGCCGCCACTTTATCCTCTGAAAAGAAAACTGGCTGAGGCACAGGGCTGGGCTTTTCGCTGTGAAGTAAAGCAAACAGTTTTGTGCTTGCCGGAAATGCAACACCGATACCCAGGTTTGTCAGCCTCGCAGCAGGCTCAGTGTACTGTATCTAACTAACTTAACTAAACTAAACTAAACTAAACTAAACTAAACTAAACTAAACTAAACTAACTAACTAACTAACTAACTAACTAACTAACCAACCAACTAACTAACCAACCAACCAACCAAGTAACTAATTAACTAACTGACTGACTGACTGACTGACTGACTGACTCCATGGAGCAGAAGCCTTCTTGAGAAGCTACCAATTTCTCAGCTAGTCAAGAAATTGCCCGCATTTTATGGAACCCGGAGGTTTATTACCGCATTCACAAGAGCCCGCCACCTGTCCCTATTCTGAGCCAGCTCAATGCAGTCCATGCCCCATCCCAATTCTTGAAGATCTATTTTAATATTATCCGTAAGAGGCTTGTCCATATGTTTCGTAACATCATACTTTTTCACTGTGAGTATTTGTTAACAACTCGCCCAACCTCAAGCTGGAGGACCACCCTTTGTCGACTGTCCACGACTGCTTATTCAATGTATTCGCAACTACTTTACATAACTGGAGGCCGTACCTCCATCTGCAACCAGAGGACGCGCCATGCCGTGGTGATAGGGACTCACTTAACACGGGTACTCTATGTATACATATTCAAAATCGTCAGATACTTTTTGTTTAATATCCCAAGCGCTAAAACTGACCAGCAAAGTAGAACACCTGTCTTTACATTTTCACCGTCACGCACGCTTACGTCACCGGACAGACACTGGAATTTTTGTCGCTCGGAGGCCCATGAGCGTCTGCTGGAAATGGAGACGAGTCTGTGTTACTGTGATTATTTTGTGTCCTCTGATGAAATATTTCTTTCACTTTATCGCTGTTATTCCAATTCCAAATTGTGTACACATATCCAGGATTTTGGCTACAGAGTTTTTATAAACATCACTCCAGTTCACAGCATATCACAAGCAAAGTGCTTTACTTTGCGCTATACGAACAAAGCTTACTCTTTACAGGTTGCTTGTATTGTGCTTCATTACATACATCCGGCAGAAGCACGTTTTAAACAAATGTTCTATATACGAAGTCTAAGGATTTTCTGTTACAACGAGCAGTACTATGTGAAAAACTGACAGGCAATGTTATTGAGGCGCATTCGCATAACCAATGTTGCCATGGAAAAGCTGCCAGTGGTATATAGGATTGTGAGCGCGTATTTGTCCTCTCACCTTAGTTTTGTCGCATGAAAATTGCATCTCTTCTCTTCAGCATATATTGTCATCTGTGACCTGTCTGACTCTATAATTTTATTTTACGTTATCTCATAAACACTAAGATTTTCAGAAAAAAATTGAACATAAAATGTGTTTTGATTTTCTCTACAACTTTTGCTTGAAATACTTTTCATTCTAGGAAGAATTCAGCGAGATACAATCGCAAATTTACATGGGTCTTCATGTAAATTGCGCCTTATTCTTGTCAAATTTTAATGGCACTTGTGTTTTCTCTACAGATTTCAGAAAAGTTCTCGAATATCAACTTTCAGAAGAATCTAAATGAACAGGCGGACGGACGGACGGACGGACAGACGGACAGAGAGACATGACAAAGCTAATAGTCGCTTTTTGGAATTTTGTAAACACGGCTGAAAGCTGTCACTTCAGTTGTGGGATCCATAACACTATTGAAGGCGGACTCATACGGATCAAAATTAATTTCGCCGGAAAATTTTCGGCTTCTTCTGAGAGAGGATGCTGTGTAATTTGATATGCAGATGCCAGTGTTACAGAAGAAATAATTGCATCAGTTTTCAGGGTAGAAGGGTAAGGATTTGATGCCATGCTTTGTACAGACTTGTAGCAAACTATTTATGCCCGTACCTACAGCTAGGGGCCCAAGGAAGTGACGCTGCGTAGCCACCAAAAGATCTGAACACCTGGTGCCCCCATGTTTTACACAAGGCATGCTGGCAACACGTTCTTCCTAATGCTGTAATCCGTCTGCAAGCCCACACGACATCTTATCATACAAAATGTAAAATTAATATTAACATATTCCGAAATTCAAACCTTACGTCCCACAACTAGTTTCGAATAGGTTAGTATTAAATGCTAATGGAAGAATGGACGGACAATTATTCCCTCCCTGTAAGACGTTAAATTTGCTTATTTCTTGTGAAGAACATACACAAGGTTGGAAAGATGCAATCCATAAAGAAGTGAAGATGCATTCTGAATGTACCAAGATATTTCATTTACTTCCTAATTAAACTGTAGTTCTACAATCATCGTTATTTGACACACAGAAGTTTCGATCACGTGACCTGTTGTGGCTTCATTCTTGCATAATCCTTAATCTGTTCCCGGATGTGCATTAAACGGTTTGTGATTATTTAGTTACATCGTAGGCACGCGTATTGTTCCATCTGCATTGCGTCCGCTTAATACACAGAGATATTTTTAAAAGTGTTCTTTATTTTTGCATAATGAAAATCAAACCTCATGGACAAATTTTTCAGGAATCTGTAATGTCAAATTTTATCATAATCCGTTTAGCGTAACTCGACTGCCACAAGCGCACAAATATACACATTGTGTGCCTTATATTCCCAGTTTTTGTACAATGCCCAAATAGCTAAATATTTCCCCTTTAATGCTCGACGAATTTTTTGACCCGCTTGGCCCCATAATAAGGACAGAGTTAAGGTGAATATGATTGTGGAACATGGAAAGGCACTAAAACGGGAGAAGTGCAGTACTCCTAAATACCGTGTTCAGTTGCCACTTTTTCCACCACAAACTTCATAAGCACTGGCTCGCGATCGACTCTGAACGTCTGCGGTGGCAGACTGAAAACTACCCTCCTAAGGTTCAGTTTGCACCGCACAGAAAACGCGATGTCCTTCTATAAAGTTTGAAGCTCATAGCGCATATTCAGTAGAAGCCACATTTCGTAGTCCCTCTAGGGCTATACCGTAATAAAAAAGCGAATTACGGAGGTGTTATTATAGAATAACTGGGTTGCATATCATAAATAGATAATATGTGTACAGTAGAGACTTACAGAGGTTAGTAAGATAAAGTAAAATGTAATTTTTTTAAGAGGACGAATATATGCATTGATTTCCAAGCTACAGTACGATTGCTGAAATAGGGATGTCAAGTAATTAGCAGACGTACGTACGCTAAATCAAAGCGGCGATATATTAGGAGTCGAGAATTCTGATGATACGTGTGAATCAACACAGACAGCACGAGAATAAAAGCCTCGTTATGAATTTTTTTTAATGTACATTACTTTGGTATTTGGCAAAAACTGGATATCTTCTCTCCTTTATCTAGGATGTCTCTTTGCAAGAGAGGAAATAAATGTCCACTGTATAAGCAACTGACTGCTACCAAGCACATACTTAATCATAAAAGCTAGAAAGGGACGTAGAAGCGGTAAGACGTCGTCTAATATTCTGAGGTGCTTTCGAGCAAGGAATATCCTTCCATTGTAACAAGATGTTACAACTCTGCATAACAGCTTCTCTTTCTGTAAGTCAGGTCGCTGCAGTGTATCTCCGTGTTGAGACTACGAAGGTCTGCCCCAAGCATTTCGTCACACGCCGCTTATTTATACTTACGCTTTGTATTCCTTTGATAATAGCTCAAATAAGACACATCTTACAAAAAGCTGATTTACAGAGTGGCCAGATGCTGATTAATATAACGCAAAATAACACGATATTTTTAAGTCACGTACTGATTGTTACGTCACGTACTGATTGTTATGCCACGTACTGGCTGTTAGTCACATACTGATTGTTATGTCACATACTGATTGTTACGTCACGTAGTGATTGTTATGTCACGTACTAATTGTTATGACACGTACTGATTGTTACGTCACGTACTGATTGTTATGCCACGTACTGATTGTTAGTCACGTACTAATTGTTATGACACGTACTGATTGTTACGTCACGTAGTGATTGCTATGCCACGTACTGATTGTTATTCACGTACTGATTGTTATCTCACGTACTGATTGTTACGTCACATACTGATTGTTACGTCATGTACTGGTTGTTATGTCACGTACTGATTGTTACGCCACCTACTGACTGTTACGTCATGTACTGATTATTATGTCACGTACTGATTGTTACGTTACGTACTGATTGTTATGTCACGTACTGATTGTTACGTCATATTCTGATTGTTACGTCACGTACTGATTGGTCGAAAGCAGTTACCGCTTTTCTGAACGGCTACCTAAGCACCATTTTAGGTTATGTTTTGATACTTTTCTTTTAAAAGAAGTGACATTAAATTGTTAAGTTCAGAGTCAGATATCCCACATTTAAATGTGCTAGTTTTGTCTTCTTTTGCGGAGAAAACATTGTGCAGTCGCATTTCGTAAAGAGAACACACAGAGAAAAGAATTCCTGAACTTGAATTTTCAGAATTTCATTTGCAATTCTGGTCAGAATTGTGTAGTAGTAAAGTTTTGAGGCATACAGTCGAGAGACGGGGGTTTCGAATTTCGACCAGCAAATCTTAGCCATCCTACTCCTCAGTCCGCCCATGTAAATACCAGGATATTATCTTGATTAGGGCACACCTACGCCCTTCATCAATCATCACGTAATTGACACAGACAGCATAGTAAACTCACGTGGAATCCAGTACCTTGGCACATGTCCTGGTGACCATATAGAGCTTTGCTACATGTCTAGAGAAGTGGACGGACATTATTCCAGTCCTGCCAATTCCCAGACAAAATTTCGGGCAATATTTCGGGAAATATTTGGAATTGTTCACGCTATTTAAATTTTTAAGTATTTATATTTCGATACGTCGCGGAATCTTTAATGATTTGCCTCGCAGCCTTAGTTGGGAGCCACTGATCTAAAGCACTAGGTGCTCCCTAAAACCATTCACATGTCTAGTAGTTACACGTGTCTAGAGCACCAGGTGCTCCCTAAAACCATGCACTTTTCTAGTAGTTACTCTGGTATAGAGCACCAGGGGTTCCCTAAAACCACGCACACTTCTAGTAGTATAGAGCACCAGGGGTTCCTGTAAGTGACACCGACAAATAAATGAATTTCCCACAATGCTGTCTATCATAAATATGCAGACTGGGGTTGTCTGGTCTATAATACTTCCTCAGGCGTCTGACAGTGGCTGTAATGACTCCTCTGAATATCTGGCAGCCATCTACCAGAATAAAGGTCAGTAACCCAGAAGAGTACAGTCTGAATATATAAGGCAGTGGGAACTCGAAATATGTTAAATACACGTGACATGAAGGTACAGCGAAGCCGACTACACGTCACTGACTTTCAGGGAAATGGTTCTGATGTGAAACGTCGGTTTGTGGGTTCAGCGTACAAGAAAAACTAACCCTAAATTAAAGATATAGCCTTAAATGAATAAAAATAATCGTAAAAAGAATAAAAAAGGAGGGCAGATTAAGGTACACAATTAGATAAGCCTGTCAAAAGAAAATACCTCCTAACACACATACACATAGAAAAGAACGAAGCGCAAAGAACATAAATATTTAGTGTTTCGCCTTTCATTGCGGTCGCCCTGGCGCAAAAAGCAATTGGTATTTTCAGAGTTCACTCTTAGTATGACGACTGTAATGTACGCCGAAAAGTCAGCAGACTTTGACATACGATGTAGCTAAGCTTCAAACACAGAAGCTACACGAAAGAACATCATTTATCCAGGTAACAATACTCCAGTTTTGTATTCATTCCAAAACTTAATTTGTCACTGCCTACTCCAGACTGAAAGTTACAACATTTCTACCGTTATTTCAAACAATGAATTATGTATAAAGGCAAATTCTGTTCGTCACCGGAAGCTCTAGGGGAAAGATGCAGAGAGGGTCGCTCAGCGGAGCGATATCACGTGACCATACAGGATTGCGCCTGACTCGGTACAAAATAACGCGTCTCTAGAAAGTGACGAGTTGTACTTCAGCGTTCTGGAATGCCTCTGTGACGAGAATTATAAAGGAGTGCTGATTTAACAAATTTTTCCCCAACTTTGAGACTTTGGATATTTCGCATACAAATGCTGACAAGTATACTGAAATACACACGAAGGAGTCAGTCAAATTAATGTGCATTCATATATGTATTTAAGGTACACAGTATACTGGGTGACAGTCATTAAATGAGAATATAAAGGGAAAAAGAAAAAAAAACAGCCAAAGCTACTGAAGGTGAGACTACAGCACAATACAAAAAACAAACATTGCATGAACATAGGTCTTCTGAAGCACGGTTTTAGGCTTACAGACTCCTGGGGATTAAAGAAAATGCTCGAAGTTTCCACCTTGAGTTTACATGTAGACAGAATTCTGGGACCCTACTTTCCTCCACCATGTCCGACTGGGGCTGTTTACCACGATTTCATACCTACGGCCTTCCAGAGCTGTTGCAAGTTGCTGCTCTGCAGACTAGGATTCATTTACGGTCCATGCATGATGGTGCTCCTCCAAATGTCCTTGCAGTTTGGGAATTCTTGAACAACGCGTTTCCATAACAATGGACAGCGCGAGGTGAACGAACAGCTTGGCCTGCACGTTTCTCTGGTTCATATCTCTTACATTTCTGTCTGTCGGGACATCCGAAGTCTACTGTTTGTGCCACAGAAGTCGCTGACATCCGGAACTTGCAATAACTAATACAGAATGGAATTAAGATGACTCGTACGATACATGAAATTTTCCATTATGTCAGACAGTCGCTGTTCGGGCGTGCAACGTCCTGTGTTGAAGCACAACGTGGACGCTTTGAGCATTTTCTTTGATTTTCAGGAGGCCATAGCTCGGAAACCATGTTTCAGAAGCCTATGTTCGTACAACATTTTTTCTTGTATTGTGGATTAGATTCACCTTCTGTAGGTTGGCCGCGCATTTTTCTTTGAATCTGTACAGCGTTCAAAATTATGGTTATTTGAGAGTCAGCTGCAAGCGGTGCAGTACGAAGCGGTCGTGGAATGCTTTGGGCTGCTATCCCGATGAATACTGGAAGTGGACTGAGTAACGCCACAAAATCCTCGTTCAGAATGGGCCTTTTCAGGACGAGATTTAAAAGAGAAGCATTATGGGTATAAAACAGGATTTTCAGTTCCAGGCTACTTCTGTGTTTCTGCGATTAAAACAATTAGAAATTGGCTTAGCATTATTTCTTGTGTCGATATCAACAGAAGATATATTTCACAAGGCTACATTTCCCAGCACTTACTTCATACGCTGGTCTGCTAAGGCCGTGTAAGTGCTGAATATGTAGCCATGTGAATTACAGATTACCTTCTGCTGATGCAATGGGAAGGAAGAGTGTAAATTGTTTTAAATGAAACGCAGGTACTAACAATCGATGGAAAAGATTAATTAATTAATCGAATTGACGTAAATGAGAAATAGCCCCTATTACCATCGGAGTTTAACCACCTGAATTCAATCTACATATTAAATATTTTTAATACTTAATATTTTATATGTGCGTTGGTTCACAAACTTCTGTAACGCCTCAATGTGTTTATTCTTCGCAACGCACCTCCCTGAGGATGGTTACATGAGTGGCCGAAACATGTAGGAAGTATCACCAGGTTTATAGTATATGTTCATACCCCTGTGTGCATTCCTTGGTTTTACTTACAATATCTGACTATTCAATGCAGGGTTATGTATCCTTTAAAATAATTAAAAATTTGTTTTAAAATATAAATTTTATTTTATTATTTTTACAATATTAGACAAATACATCTTATCTTCTCTAAGGACCATAATTACTACAAACTGTTTTCACGAATCAAAATTTCTAAAACATTTGAAAAACAGTGGTTGGTATGAGTACCACTTCCTTTAATAAAGAGGTCTCTGCATTTTTCTTACGTAGGCTTTGTGCGTTTTCGCCTGATTATCAGAATAAATACCGACCACACTGTGTACACACTATTAACTGGTTCGTCTTTGTAATGGGGAAGTATTTTGCTTTTGGTACTGTAGAAACTCAATATGTGAAACGTAATTATGTTAATTGCGTGCTTCAAGGGGCAAATGGTAGATTTGTTATTGGAAGATAATAAAACACGTTACTTTACTTCTTTATGTAATGACTCCGAAAATTTGCCCAACAGTTAAAGGCGTTAAAAAGGAAGATAGCAAGCCTCTCCGAAAATGGAGCCATTTTTTTTTTTAGCAATTTGACATGGCAACACACACAGACGGACATGAAATCGATACGGACCACCTTGGAATCGTCACGTCTTATACTATGAAAATTTTGACGTTTCCAAATACGCACTATCCTCTTCCCCATCATCAGCGCCTGCCGTAACAATGTGTGAATATTTACATTTTCTGAAGCCACATGCAGACTGCTGCTGCTGTCGCGTTTGTTTTTCCGAAGAGGTCTCAAACTTTTCTGCCGAGAAGCTTATTAGCGTCACGTGACACTAGCGACACAGTTTTATCCAAACAAGTTTTACCGTTTTTTTATCTTCCTCGCGTAGGACCTGTTCTGAATAACCTAAGAGACAGGAAATTAAAAACACATTTTTTACCTTATTTTTAATTTTGGGTATTTCGGATGTTAACCTTCAACTTTATTCTTAAAGTAACATGATACCAGGACTATTTTTCTTACCGTAAAAACTGATACTATTAAACTTTAGTTGCTTGGTAGTCTCCTCCAAAAATCTGCCCATCGCAAAGATTCTACTTTTATAAAAGGAATGCGAACATACACCATACATCAAGCGCAGTCTGAACCCGTGGTCCAAAACTTTTCCGGTCCGAGACCGTAATCCTAGGGACTTTGACGGCATGGACAGTGGGACAAGTTCCTGTTACGGTATAACTCCAACAATCCGGATTAATTCGGACCGTGAGCCGTCCGGACACGTAGAGAATCCGGATTATTGGATTTTTCTTTGAAAATAAGCTACATGGTCAGTTCAAAGTGGAAAAAATTTCTACAAACGGCTGTTTTTAGGCTACATATTTATTTACATACACATAGAATATCAATACACAGTTCCTTGTATGTATTCGACACGTGGGGGAAAAACTTAAGCTATAAAAAAGATGTAGTACAATTACAGTAACAGGATGTTTCACTTACAGATTTACTTGATGAAGTCACGGATATATCGTTCCGATAGCCGGTAATTTCAAGGCAAATTAGTTTTGTAGAATTCTCGGCAAAGTTACCTGAATGGCCAAGCCGATCCTGATAACCAGCTTTCGGATAACTGGATTTATACTGTTTTCGCAAACTAACTACCTAAAGCCATGCAGAACAGCCTGTCATACTAAACTAGCGGTGATTCAGGTAGACAAATATTGTCCGCTCATTTTGCAACGGGAAATTCCATTACCGTGTTTAGAGTAACCTGATATTGCTCCCCATCGTGATCCAAATAACCCCTCTATAAATATCCCAATCTATTTATTTCAGTTTCTTTTTAATATTACCCCCTTATTTATGCCAACCTCTTCCAAGTGTTCCTGTACGCATTTTTATCTTCAGGCATGCTTGCTACATGCACCACCTGCCTCAGCATTATTGCTGCGGTTAAGAAATGCCAAATATAAGGTAGAATGCAGCTGAGGAAAGAAACTACTGGCCAATTACCTTGTAGCTACCTGCATGGTCATTTTTTTTTGTCAACCAAGTGATTACGAACCTTTTCACCTGAAGACGAAAGCAGACTGCTTTCGAAAGTTTGTGAGTGTTTGTGTTCAGTGATAATGGAAAACGTCCTGGTACGTATTAGTGACTTTTCACTTTTTAAGCGCCTTTGCAATATTGCAAAAAGCGACTATTAGGTTTGTCACGTCCGTATGTCCGTACGGAACAACTCGGCTCCAACAGTATGGATTTTCATGAAATGTGATATCTCAGGATTTTTCTAAAATCTGTCGAGAAAATACAAGTTCCATAACATTCTGAAAAGAATAAGAGGTACTTTACATGAAGACCTATGTACGTTAGAGACAACACCTCGCTGAATTCTTCTTAGAATGAGAAACTTTTCAGATTAAATTTGTGGAGTAAATGAAAACAAATAATTTATTTTCAACAATTTTTTTCCGAAAACCATGCCGGTTATGAGATAATGTGAAAAAATATGTCAGAGACAGACAGGCCATATATGACAATGTAATACGGCGCACGCGCTTTGCCTACCGGATAAATAAGGCAAGCATACAGACACACAATCATAATATTTAATAGTTATTGCTTTTTCACGGCAACGATGGTTACAACAAGCCCCTTATTGTTGCAATATATGTCCACTACCTGCCTTGTTCTTTTTTAAACTCGCTGGTATAAAAGAACTAGTCCCCCCACGTTACAATTTTCCGTTGCTGGATATAATGTCCAAAGAATGTAATACTTATCCATATATGAGTGTGATATATCACTTTGGAAACGATCTTTCTTTTCCTCTGGAGAATATTATCACTGTAGAGAAACCTCCCTGCAATCTACTGACATTCAGAGTCAGTTAAATGAAAGATTCTGAAAATTACAATAGAAAAATAAAATGTGCCGTCTGAACCCTGAGCAGTCGAAAGGTTAAACTCCGTGTTCTGTTTCTAACTCCATGTAACAGAGTTATTCTTGAGAATCTGATAGTTTTTCAGTGAGTCCAAAATTTCTCACCATTTGCCTAACCCGAAAGTTCATTACCGTATTCGCAACTGCATGTTATTAGTCCCTACGTTATGCCGAATTAATCCAATCTACATGGCCTAATCGAATCCAATTTATTATGGATTCAGTTTAATATTTTTCTCCAAATTAGGACTGGTTGTTCCACACAGACCCCTTTTTCAGGTATTGAGTTACATATGAGTTCAGAAACAGACCGCCACCTGCCTACGGTATTTCTCTCCCGGGTGAAAGCAGCCATGTGTGAAGTATTCTCTGTGACGTACATCGGAGGAGTGATATGAGGGGGGCAAGGAGCAAACAAATCTTGTCAAAACAAACACGTACGTTAAGGACAGCCCCTCTGTCACACCGTGCGTTATCGCAAATGGCCGCCTGATGTGTTTGTTAAACTCTAATAATGAATAGCCTTATCGATGTCACACTTTCGACGCAGTTCCGTGGTTTCGCACAAGATACAGTAACCACAGCGACGAGATTTGGCGTGATGACATCATCGCTACCGAATGATACTCGAGGCTGTCGTCGTAGAGATTAGATTCTGCTGGGATGTGACACTGTGCGGCTTGGTAGGTAGGAACTTGCAGGGTAGAGGTTTAAGCCGGACGCAGTGGTCGGCATCCTGATGCCATTTGGGCTGAAAAAGCCGGCAGCACTTGTAGCAAGCAGTGTCAGGGCCAGGGCTAGGCTTAATGTTTTAAGCTGAAGATTGAGGCGCCATATTCCTCTGACATTTTCCTAACTATCTACTAAGTTACACGGCTTCAAGTCCTGTAACGAAAAGGAACTTCAAACGCTAATCGGTCTGTTTAAGCAAGGCAACAGTTAGGCACCTCAGTCGGTCGGACAGAACACCCTGTCCGGTTGTATATTCCAAGAACCATTCGAAAAACATCAGTGCCCTCTATGGGTAAAATGCAGAGTCTCTGAAATACAGGGTATACACAAAAGAATGGTGCGGTTTCAAAAGTTAACAAGAAAAGTATTTCTCACCTTACACGGGCAGAACGTACACCGTCAGCAGCGGCAACTGTCCAAGTTTCTCATGTGTAAACGTTGTCTTTAACGCTGTTTACGTACCACCATTGCCCATGTCCCTCAAGGAACCACGCATGCACTGCAGACCATTACAGCGGACATGCTACACCGAGTCTGGGTTGAATTTGATTACCGTGTGGATGTGTGTCGTGTGACCCAGGGTGCACACATTGAAGGATTGTGATGAACGCATGAGAAACTTGGACAGTTGCCGCTGCTGATGGTGTACGTTGTGCCCGTGTAAGGTGAGAAATAAATTTGTTGTTAACTTTTGAAACCGCACCGTTCTTTTGTGTATACCCTGTATTGAATCTTGTGGCACATGTAAGTGTAGTGACCATTGTGATTTAAAGCACAAACTTAGTGACATGAAACATGGTGTGCTTGGCTACACCTACAGTCCATTTTTGGTTTTGAAACCTGCAAGAAAGTGGTTATTGGGAAGACAAAGAAAACGATGTATAGGATAAATATAGATCTGCAGTGTGATGGTAGCAGTGAATGGAATTAGTTGGGAACCCTGCCCATTGACTGGTATTGTCACCAGTGTTAATGTTTCGTTTCTGTTGCTAGAGAACCAAATAGTGGTAACGCAAAAAGCAAGTATATCTACTCATCCATTACCTATTACTAATGCAAATGCCACTAAAATTTTCGCGGGAACCATCTCCTTGTCGCGGTCATTTAGCGATTAACGCCATCTGTCAGACAATGAGAGTAACTAAGTCCTCTGAATGGACAACGGTCAGTGTTACAGTATCTGTGTGTGCATGCGGCGCTGTATGTCACAGCAATTTCCCTATGAAGACATCATCAGGGCTGAGGGCCATAGTGTGCCTATCTCTACTACAGCTGACACCATTTGTTTGCTGTGGCATGTGTCTAAAGGCCTTAACAAGCTTTGGGTACTGCATTTGCGCTACACATGCCAAAATAAGGGAGAGTGACAGGAAGGTAACAGTATGAGTCAACCGTCCAGTACACCAAATGTTACTGCTGCGGAGATAATTCAGAAATACAGCTTTAATTGCGGCCTTTGTTGGAGGACAACATTCCATGCAACGTGCAGTTGTTTTTTACGTAACGCTAATTGATGCAGTTGCACATTAAACAACAACAAACCGCAGCTAATGCTGAACCGCTCGACACATATTTGACACTGACAGATCGCACTGCGTTATTCTGAACTGCCTGCTGTTTTCAGTTCGTGCCCTGTTAAACGTCGTTTGCTTCTGCGCAAAGGGATACTTTTCATTTAAGTAGAGTAAAGAAGGGAACCATATGCAGTTGTAGGATCATCAACACCACCACCACCACCACCACCACCACCACCACCACCACCAACAACAACAACAACAACAACAACAACAACGAGGATAATAATAATAACCACAAAATCAGGCTACTAAAAGTGACTGTTGAGGCATCCATCGGGATGTACCGGGTTTGATTCCCGAATTGGATGCCAAATAATCTGAGGATATACTTTGTTTCTTCATCCCCTGTTGGCAATACCGGTATAATATCTTAGATTGGAACAAGACAGCATCTTTCCACATGGTTTCCAAATCATTATTCAGTATCATGAAAACACTATACAGTGCACAGGATGATTCATAAGCAAAGGTAAATATTTTTGGAGGTGATATTATTGGTCACTGTGAGAAAAATTTCATATGGACATGTATTTAATTCTGAGGGGCAACCAGGTAGAGCTGTTTCAGCCTAAAAATATAGCTTGAAACCGATAACTTCTTCTGAAACTCCGTTAACGGGCGACCAATCAACGCATTGTAAGTTCGCAGAAGGGTGCAGATCTCATTTACACCGCGGCGGAAGCTTTAAATCACGCAACAGAGAAACATATTGAATGGCGGAAAAGAAAAATAAATTAAGTAGTGTTTATTTCATTTTAATTTGACTTTACTGTTCAAATGAAAAATTTGTTACACAGAAATGACAATTTGTTGCAGTGTACAATAAATTTTCGAAAATCCCACCGTCAACCTCGGTGCACATCGCAGCTCGTGTGCGAAGGTCGCGTGTTTTTTGTCTGAGTTGATCTTCACGTTTCTTTATGCGGGCAGCAGCATCCGTAATGCGAGCGAGCAATTCGTCTCTTGCGTCCATCTTTCTGTTGTAAAATTCGTTCTTCATCGAGAGCCACAAAGAGAAATCTACAGGAGTTACTTCAGGAGATTCAAAGAGCCCCATCTCTGTAACAATTCAGAATTAGACACACACTAATACAATTTTTTTTCTCACAATGGCCGGTAATATCACCTTACAAATTAATGACTTTCTCCTTTATTCAACCTACACACTGACAATTTCACAAAATGAAAAAAAGGCGAGTAAACTACTGAAGCTTCAAATGCTGTTCCTGGATTTCTCGCTTAAATGTGGACACACAATTCCGACTGCTGCCTACTCATTTGTGACACCTTTTAACTTGGTATGTAACCACCAACTTGTCAAAGGAAGAGTACCTATATATATATATATATATATATATATATATATATATATATATATATACCGAGTTGGCTGTTCCATGACATCCTGTAAAGAGTTTCTCAGTTTCAGTATCTCAGTCCCCTGTCGGTTACACGGATTTGACATTATGGCTGTACCCTAGCCCCAGCTGCCAACATGCCGTTTCAAACATTGTTACAGTGCGGCAGAAACTTGTACATACAAGCCGTCACTCCAGCCTTTGTTTAATGTGTGTTATATTCGAAATTAGTTTGACAGGGCACTGGGTATGTTACAGGTATTAATATACTCCTGTGGCTGGTCTATAAAGGGATAAATGTAACACTAAGCAAATATATTTTTGATTAAATCATGAACAATAACTGACATTGCTCTCAGCCAATTATGTTTGTTAGCTCTTTGAACCATTTGTTTTATAGAACATTCGAAACGTGTCGCAACTTATAGAAACCTGTTTTATAGAAACCTCTCTGCGTAGGCAGCGTAGAAATCAAAACTTAGAAAAATAATGCCTTCATATTTTAAGAATCATACGAAACACATAAATATACTTTTGTGTTGAAAGTGCACAGTAAATAATGTCACAAGTGTTTGGCACATACAGTAGTCACTGTGCTTTAATGGGTCCATACAGATATGCTTTCTCATTCTCCTTAGTGTTTACAGTGATGCAAATACATTGTACACAGCATAACTGAATTATTGAAATTTTTAGTTTCTCACAGTGCAAAAATACCTGCCTTCCTGCTATTCACCGTAAATCCAACGCGAAAGTTTCTGGGCCAACCAGTAAAACAGACCTTTAGAGAACAGTTAGTAAATGTGACTGGCTAGGGGATTGGCGACCAGAGAATGGGGGTTCCGTTCGTGGAGGGGGTAAGGGACTTTAATTTCTTCCACAGACTGCAGCCAGTGTTAGGGAGCGAAGAACAGCATGTAGGCTTACCCAGTGAGTAATGGGGGCTGTTCCATGGAGTTTAAGTGACCAGTGAGAGAACCTTATCACTCACCTTCATCTAGTGCAAGGCTTAAGAATGCGTGGAACTCCACCTCTATTTTTGTCCGTAATCCTTGATGTATTGGATCTTAAACACAGGAATATCTTTGCCTTAAATTAATACCTGAAAGTGGTTCTTTCTTAATGCTAATGTAGCAGATAAGCTTCTTTACTTTGCTGCGTCGCAGCCCTAAGTAAAATATTATCCATAGTGTTACATGCATGTGAAATTTGGTTTCTTACTCTGAGGGTGACTATGTGTACTTATCGGTATTTTGACGCCGGTGACTGAAGATTATGCCTACTGTCCTGTGAAATGCGACGGAGGGCAGTTGGAGAGGTTTCTCCGAAAAACTGATAAATTCCTACCAGGCCACAAGTTGTTACGTCACACAAAACGTATCCGAGAACGAAGTGGTGCATAGTTTACGGAAGTGCTATAGGAAGAAAAGGTTGCACAATATTTCGTAATAATTTTTGCAGTCTGTGCTGATGACATGTCCGTGCTAACCTACTCAGTCGAGGGTGGTTCAGGTAAAGCTGAAAGTCGCTCAGTTAGTGACGACATGCAACTCTATTATAGAAAGGAGAAACTCACTATGGCATTCAAAATATCCCTCACTGTTCTTATTCTGAAATAAATGCCGTCCATAGATTTACACCTATATATCCAAGGACAATTTTAATTCTGTACTTTATATTTTAGTCAAATCCAGCCACATACTACGTGAATATTTGCATTACCAATTATCATTATGTCCATAAAGACTGTTAGAAGTGCAATGGATACTTTGTCTTAAAATTGAGAAAAATATTAATAAATGATAAAATAATAATGCTATTCAGATAGTTGTATGGAGGCTTATTTAATTTTGTCCTGCCGTTCGCGAATATGTCTTCCAAGCTGTTTTTTCCAGTAGCTCTTCCTACTGAAATTATTCCTTTATTTATTTTTGAAGGCCATTAGTTGGATCACTGTTTGATATAAGGAAGTTCTTTGGCTCTTAAAAGTACTGAATTTTATCTCGCTAATCCAATTTGTTCTTTATGAACGTTGCCTGTGTCTGCCTTTGCAAGTATAACATTATTATTATTATTATTATTATTATCAACTTTTATCTTAATTTGTTTTGGTAAGCCTCTTCTCCCTTTTGGTAAGCCTCCTCTCCCTTTAGGTAAGCCTCCTCTCCCTTTTAGCTGGGTAGTAGGCTTATCAGTGTGAAAGTACAGATGTTTGATGTTTTTGGCCACAAAATGTGTCATTTACCACTGTTTATGGACCTAAAAAGCAGGTTTTTTGCTAGGGAAGAGTATATAAAATACGTTACATAAGAAAACAGAGGTAAACAATGTAATAAAAGAGACAGGGCGCCGTAATGCAAACTACTATCTTTGCTTCGCGTTCAGTACCTTTACCATACTCCTCTCGCTTCAGAACTCAAGTTTCTCCAACCATCACGCAGGCAGGTTGTGGTTCATTTATTAAAGTGTGTGGAATTTAATTTTATAATTTTCAACAACACAAAGGACTTGCAGACTGTTTGATGCAAGGATTTTAGAACATAATAAACTTGACTTAAAATTAATTTTAAAAGATAATAAAGAGAGCTTTCAACAAAATTACTTTCAAATGAAACGCAGGTTTTTTTCCATTGTAATGCCGCAAATATATATCCACCTGTACACGGTGCAGAAAGGGACAGTCTTCCGACAGTTACAACTAATATTTCAGGTTTATTTCCTATTCATACAGAGCAAAAGGGACCTGATGTATTATACAGCAACAAATAAAAAGAAACAGTAAATAAATAAGTAAATAAAGTGTTTATTGAAAATATTTATTATAAAATATGCGCAAAGTGTGCTGATAGTTCAATGGCTGGATTGTCTAGCTTATATTCTAAACGTACTTGCTCTATATCGCAGACGGTCCAGTCTGTAGGCATACAAAGAATTAGGCTGCGTCTTTGCTTCTCCCAGAGACTGAAGGAAATAACCGCGGGTCCGCCCGTAAACATATTAACCCACAGCAGCAAGAAGAGGAAAAGAAGATTAAAGAAACAAAACACACAAATTAGGAAGTGTGAAAACAAAAGAACAACGCTTGTATACACGTTACAGGGAAACAGAAAACGTTTAACACTCTGAAGTTTCAGAGGCGCTGCGCGCTTGTCGTTCTGGTTAAGGTATTTCAGAAGTAACGAAAAACACTAGGATGTGAAAAAGGGTTGAATCGATGGGGAATTGATAGTTTCTTGTTTCCAGCCTCGAGAAAAACCTGTTACTGTTCTAAGCTTAATTTTGCTGTTAGTATTAGGATGGCTAGACCATAGCGAAGTTTGCACTGTGACTTGTGAAGGCTGCATGGGAAGCATAGGAAGCATGCAGCTAAATGCGGAATTTAGGCACAAACTTAGCATTTCTTGAGACAGGAGGAAAACAGCACAGAACCTTTTCGGGGCATAGGCCATTGCGGACTAAAAGGTCATTGTGGATTACAGAACGAATTTAAAGAGAAAACTGTTTAAGAAGTAAGTGTCCACCTAACAGTAGCTAATCACGTTCTCATTTATAAAGACCAACAGATTAACGCCGTTTACGCAGATATTATGTCTGTTGTAAGAAATAATTAAACGTGACGCAGTAGCCGAGGTTCCGAGAGCTAAGGCCGTGGTATGTGTCGCCATTACTGTGCTTCAAAGTGGCAAAAGCTCCTTTCGATTGCCATTAGAGACATGCGCAATGAAAGAGCCAAGTTATTTCACGCCTTATAGTACAAGCTGAAACTCCAAAGCTGCCAGCAACACTATGGCTTATGCTAGTAAATCAAAAGTAGAAAGAAATTAGAGTTCAGTCCGGATAGGACACAGTGACACCAGCGCGAGAAACTAAATGAAGTGTTTCAGAGGCGGCCGCACGACGGTGTGCGTGCAGCGCATGTCGCTGGGCTGATCCGCAACACAGGCGCGCTGAAAATATTGTTCTTTACATCCCTTTGCTTTATGTTTCAGTTGCTGGCTGTATTACCTCAGGCTTTTGAAGTACAAAATTCATCTGAACTGCAATCCCTAATCTGCAGCAAACACTTTGCATCTCTGCTATAAGGACGTGTCTGTTAATGCTGCTTGGGCAAATAATAACTATTTATTTTAAGTGTTGTAGAAAACAAACAGATGCACACATGTGGCAATTCCTGAAGGCTAATATAGGTTGCAGAATACAGTAAACTCTGTGCTGTAAACGGTTAATGTGCACCAGAGGAAGACTGGCGCCAATTAATTGGCCCACAGTCAAGGAGGAAGAATTACACAATAGCGTGGAAATTTACGTCAGACGAGGCTCATTTATAAATCAAAATACCAACACTCTGTTACCTCTAACGATTTGTTCCAATATACTTCCCCTCACTGTTTTTTCTACTTTCATTGTCCTCCTACACTTCTAGATATACAGCACGACTGGCCCCGCAAGGTATTGCCTACACTTGGAACACTGTCGATGGGTCCGCGGTACCGGCTGGGAAACGGGAGGATGAAAGGATGATAATGAAAGGGAAATGAAGAAGGGGGATGTGGTTACATTATGCTAGGTGTCGTAGTGTGAATGTTGGTGTTTAACTGTGGGAAACGGCCGATGTGGGAGGTACCTGAACACCAAGAAATGAGGGAAATAACTGTACGTAAAGGACAGCAATTAAGAAGAACGGTCTGAAGCAGGTAACGGGGGTGCTCAAGGTATGTACTCAGCTTCGCTTGTTATCCTCAAAACCCTGGAAGACAAAAGTGTAGGAGGAAGAGGATTTTAAATGAATTTGACGGAACTATCGAAGTTAAGGTACGAAGGTGATTGCATATTTGCTGCAAGGCCATTATCATGCCGGGCTTTTGTGGTGCGGTGATGAAACTTTGGGTTCCATCGAGTAAGAAATGTACGAAGAAAAACTAACTGCTTAGGGCAGGCTTTCCCACTTTCATTTTGCAATTAAGTTATTTCGTTCTCGAAAATGTTTTAAGGAAACCATAAAAATTTCTTATAGGACTGTCGCGCTTAATAAACTTATTCGGTTCCGAAAGATAAAACGTTTTTCCTTAATTTCAGGCTTCAGCCGCGATGTTGATGCGATCTGCGCTCTTCTGAGGCATTACGCGGCGTAACATCGCAGAAGGTCGCAGATCTCATAAAAGGCCTTTTATAAAAATAAGGTTATTATTTTTAATGCAGCACGGCAATAAATAAGAAATATTTGAAAGAATAAATCATTCACATATAACAGTAAACATTATTTCAAGTCGCTACAGTAATAATAATGTTTACATTCTTATCGTATGTTTTAAAGGAATTTTGCTTTGGAAGCCTCATTTTCACTTCACGGAAACCCGAGGTTTAGCGAAACGCCGTCTGGACAAATATAACCGAGAGATTTACAGCATCACGCGGTCGACTGAAGGAAGAAAGACTGCCTTATTTCTGGAGTATTCGTGATTATGTTTTTCTTCCCAGACAATCTCATTTTATATGCACCCTTTCATTTCGAGGGAACATTTTCTTTTACCCCAGAGTAAACAAATCAAGACTCAGAGCATTAAAGTTTAACGGTTTTTGAATGAATTTAGAAAAGAACCAAAAATTAAAACGTTTATTTGTTTTTTACAAATTTCTAAACTTTTTTTTGTGGCAAAAGGCCCCGTAGCGTGTGCCACGGACACACCGCAGCCTTGAGGCTTATTGTGCAACTCTGTGACCGAGTTGATTAGTTTTTTTCGTTTTTCCGTGTAATGGAGCAGCGGTGGAATAAAACTGACAGGGGAAAACTTGTCCCAGTGCCACTTTTTCCACCACAAATCCCACACTGACTGACGTTGGCCTTCGGGGTGAGAGGCCAGCGACTAAACGCCTGAGCCATGGCACAGTCCTGCGAAACATTGGACAAAATATTATGTAATCATTTTACAAAACTCATAATGTAAAATTGAAACATTTCGGACTTAACTTCATTATGCAGAGTCTAAGCTTCAAGTATGCTACACGCGTATTAAAACAGGGTGAAATTAATAAGAGAAAGGAGGTGTTCAAGTATTTTTAGGGGCAGGTATTCTCATATTCACAGTTTCATAGTGACCTACCAAGTGCATTCCTGTCACATATAGCTCCATTGATATACTCGTCATGACTAGGCTGTAGACTGTACAACCTAGAAATTGGGGCTTAGTCACCCGGAGGAATGAGAGATATTTTGACTTTCGTCAAAGCATCTACACTAGCTGTGGGGCCCATCTGTTTTCCTATGGGACGTGAATCTCCCATTATTGAAGAGTATAAACTCTTGTCGCTGTTCCTCCACTCCTTCATACGCCTTCACAGACTGGTGCTTTATCAATCACAGCAACATTGACTTCTTCGACTTACAGGCTTAAACCAGATATGACGGGGAATCACAGAACAATGGGCTCAGTAGAGTAACTAAATACAAAGAAAACCAGATAAATGACCTACAACTTGGAAAAGGACAGAAAAGACAATTGAGCCTTCGGGTTCGCACAGATGTCACTATAAAGGGTGATGTGTTCTAGAATACGACGCCGTGTAGGTTGGTTCATAGGTAAACAAGTTTTGGAAAAACCTCTGTCGTGATCTTCCGATATTAAAGAGTTTTGTGTTCTAAAATTTTATTTCGTAAAGCGGTTTTCGTAAGAAGGCTTCGAAATCTTTCCAGAATGTGTGCCTGTGTCTACATTTTTAGACCCACAGCGTTCATTGCTATCTCATAATTCAGTTCTCTCTGATCTGTCATCTAGTCATTGGAAGCTTTGCTGAGTAATGTGTCTTTCTAAGGCCATAATTTTCTCCTTGACCTTAATTCTAACTTACACTTGTGCCGCCCGTCTTCGGACGACAGTCACACTTATGTGTGGGTGGTAATATTTGAATGGTGTTTACGTAACCGTGACAGGGTGCAGGCTTGTGAGGGACTGGTGCTGGGTTCTTGGGAACATCGAAACAAACCGCCGGTTTGCATAAAGGCAAGAAACGTTTTGAGAAGTTGTGCTACAATCAGCGTCTAAAGAACCCTCCTTCATGAAATCAGTACGTCTATTTTGAGTCTGGGACCGACCCCGGTGGCCGCGTGGTCTAAGGCGTGGGTCTGCGGCAGTTCGCTTCTTGGGATTGCGGATTCGAATCCCGGTGGGGGCATTAGAGTCTGTCTCTTGTGAGTTTTGTGTGTTATCGGGTAGAGGTCTCTGCGTCTGGCTGATCACTCCTCCAGAGGAGTCCTATCGAGTGTGGTATGTCTGAGTGTGATTGTGAAACATCGATAACAAGGAGGCCCTGGCCCACTAGGGGCGGTTGCGCCATTGGAAAATTTCGAGTTTGGGAATTTCAGGGTCGATTGTAGGCCTGATCACTGACTGGTGGACTTCTCACGGTTGTCTTCAGTCACTGTACGCAAAATTTAAACTGACATTGAACATCCCCTCTAAAAGTTTGCCCAAAATAAAAACTGCAGGTGAAAGACATTGTTAAATTGACATCTAATATTTAAATAAGTCACTTTTTCTGAAGACGTCAGACTTTAAACATGCCTTAAAGGTAAAGGCAGAGCTTTTCCGTTCCACGCCACTCCTCACTAGACGCAGGTGAGTGGTTAACTTCAGGCCTCTGCCTCTTTACGCCGGGAAAGAAGGAATAGGATGCTGGGTGGGCCCCGGAGCTAGTCCGGACGTTTTGGAGATGAGAAAATCTCTTGCCCCTACCGGAGCGTCCAACCCGCAGCATTGTCACTATGCCGACTACACTCACCCCTGCTGCCAAGATGCAAGCTGTAATTTCAGGGACTGCAATTTCAAAATTACTCTTCCGGCTCGAAGAAAGTTAAACTGTCATTCAAATTAACAACTTTATGGCCCAAACAAAACGGAAAGTTAGATAAAACTTATAAGAGTGCGGTCACTTCCTGCGTCTGGAAGGTACAACGTAACTCCTGTTGCGATATTAACCCTTTAAAGACGAAGTGTATCTGTTTTATATAAGGACTCAGTGCGTACCGCGCTGTAAGCACTCTCCACTTCGGTTATAAAAACCAGTCTCTTAATGTTTTATAGGACAAAAGTTGCTGTTTGTTCCGAGATCCGTACAAGACATATAATCGCAATGTGGGCACCACGTAGAATTTTTTAATGTTAAACCTGGTCGTATGTAAAGTTACCGCTAGGCCTTAAAAGGTTAAAGTCATCGAAGCTGTCTTAGCTTAGCTGTCTTCTAAAAGCCTGGAGGCAAATGAAATTAGGTTACTGGTCTACAGTCTCTGTAACGACATACACTATCTCCCTGGAGCGAAGCTTCTACTGAGAAGGCAATAGTTGTTCCGCTGTTCGGGAGATTTCCCGCCGTTTCGTGACGTGACGATTTGTGACCGTGCCAAAACTTACCCACCATTACTATTTATTGTGAGACAATAACCCATTCCACGCCCTTATACGTTATTTCTTTAAATAAAATTTAAAGGAACATTATCCTCACATTTATTTCTGTATGTTGTGCTATTTTGAAGGTTTGCGCTGCAAAATAACGGGCATGTCTTTCCCATCTCATGCTTGAAATGTGGGGGGCACATTGCTGTGATTAGCCTAATTGTATTCAATAAAATTTATAAATCATGAATGTCCTCAAACTGAAAATCCCTTAAGTCTCAGGCCACTTCATGCATCCAACGTCTAAATAATCTATTATAGACGCTACCATGGCATAGGCTTTCCTTTAGTGGCAGGTACAATAAGGAAAATCCGAAGCGATATGTAATACCAGCTGACGCAGTGAAGTGGGCATCTCTCCTCAGTGCCATTCTGGGAGCCCAGCTTTCAAAAGTTAGCCCGAAAGCTAGCTGTTCTCTACGACGTATTTCTTGCTTTTCTCAGTGCATGGAAGTAGAGTAATTTAAATTAGACGACGAAAGATTCCTACCAAATCCTTTCCAATGTATTAGCCTATCCAGTATTGGTCTTATTGTTCACAGCTGTCTGTCTCGGTGTTTGTATACAGCACTGGCAGACAAATTGTGACACGCAGTTACCAATTTGTATACAGCACTGGCAGACAAACCGTGACACGCAGTTACCAATTTGTATACAGCACTGGCAGACAAACCGTGACACGCAGTTACCAATTTGTATACAGCACTGGCAGACAAACCGTGACACACAATTACCAGTTTCAATAAATTCTAAGGCAGACTCGCAAAAGAAGAGACGTAGGCAACTTGCAAAACACACACTTCAGAATCACACGTACGCTACACAGATATGTTTATAAACATACTCCACGCCCACTTGAAGTCTTACATCCAGATTTTCACATTTCGTATCCCTTCGTCTTAATAACACCTCGCGCACTGCACTGACGCCGCGATTTCAGGTGAGTCATTTCTCAATTTACAATGCTGCCGGCCGAGGTCTCTAATAGCAGTACCAGAAATCGTCACTAGTTACAACCCACCCAAGAAATCGGATATCCTGTTTGTTAAACACGTCGGTAACGTCACCGCAACTGTAACCGTCTCAGTGCCTCTGTGTGTGTGTGTGTGTGTGTGTGTGTGTGTGTGTGTACAATATTGGAGTATGTCAAGTAGATTCAACACGCATACAAGGAGCTGAATGTTCTAAGCACCGAGCTGTAAGGCACGTAACAGAAACGCAAGTAAATACAGCTTGCAGAATTCTAGTTCCTGCACTGGTTTGCAATGTACAAGCAAGCAACTGTCAACGAGAGCTGGGCAACGTCGACGGAGGAGACTGCAAAGAGGAATTGCAATTTACAGACCAACAGTTCGTAGTTTTACATAGCTCATATGGACCATATATTTTGAACCTTCCCACAGACTTTTTTGAGGTTTTGGGCAGCAAAGCATTCGCCGCTCTAGCGATCTGCCTTGAGCCGGGTTCACGCATTTTATTTCACTGTAAGCTGCTAATATTGTTTTTCCTCACTATATTTAAGAAACTAACTAACTAACTAACTAACCAGCTAACTAACTAACTAACTAACTAACTAACTAACTAACTAGCTAACTCCATGGAGCAGAGTCCTTCTTGAAAAGCTAACGGGTCCTCAGATAAGCAAGGTATTCCCCGCATTTTATGGAACCCGAATGTTCATTACTATATGCACAACAGCCCGCCACCTGTCCCTATCCTAAGCCAGAGCAATCCAGCCCCTGTCTCCCCTGACACTATTTTAAAATCCATTTTAATATTATCTTCCTATCATGCCTAAGTCTTCCAAGTGGTCTCTTTCCACCAGGTCTCCCCACCAAAACCCTGTATGCATCTCTCTTGTTCCCCATGCGTGCCACATGCCCCGCCCATATAATTCCTCTTGATTTGATCAGCCGAATAATATTTGGTGAGGAGTACCGATCATAAAGCTCCTCGTTATGTAGTGTTCTCCGTTCCTCTGTGACTTCTTCCCTCTTAGGCCCAAATATATTCCTCAGCATTCTATTCTAGAACGCCCTCAGCCTGCGTTCCTCCCTCAGTGTAAGAGACCACGTTTCGCACCCATACAAAGCAACAGGTAAAGTTATAATTCGGTACATATTAATCCTGATATTTTCGGATAGCAAACTGGAAGACAAAAGATTCTGTACAGAATGGTAGCAAGCATTCCCTGTCTTCAACCTGCTCTTAATTTCTCCATAAACGTAGTTTTTATTTGTCAGTGTTTTTCCCAAATATGTGAACTGTTCTACTCTCTCAAATTATTTATTCCTTACCTTTATATTTTAATTTTGTCCTGCATTCTGGTATCGAGACATGACCCTGTACTTATTTCTCTCAGCATTTACGTCTAGACAAGTCACCTTACTAGCGACCGCCTAAAGCTTCTGTGTTTTTCTTTACGGTGTGTAAGTTTTCACCCGATATCGTATTAACACTATCGGCATAAACCAGAAGCTGATGTGTACCATTTAATTTCAATCCCTCCTTGTGTGCTTGAACCCTCGTAACGGCACATTCTAGAACAGAGTTTGAAAGCAGTATCCATAAAGCATCTCGTTTTGTAAACCATTCTTGATAGGAAAAACGTCAGACAAATATTTGACTACCAAGGCTCCACTATAGGAAAATTTTAGCTAAGGACGTTAGAAGTCAGAATGTCCCGTGGAACTGTCAGAGATTTCTATAATAACAGTGCTCGTTTCTGCGAGATTTGAGATTCTGGCGACCGTAAAAATACATCTCGTGGCGTGTGACGTCATGTAATCCGGTAAAAATACACCTCGTGGCGTGTGACGTTATGTAATCCGGTAAAAATACATCTCATGGCGTGTGACGTCCTGTAATCTGGTAAAAATACATCTCATGGCGTGTGACGTCATGTACTCTGGTAAAAATACATCTCGTGGCGTGTGACGTCATGTAATCTGGTAAAAATTTGGAAATATTTCGGATAAACGTGCTGCCTCCGCCTTCCGGACAGAAAGTTCTCACATCCCAGAAGAAGATAATATTAATATAAACCATTACAAATTATTTAACTTTTATATAAGAATATTTTAAAAGTGATTCAAGTGTCCAGTCTAAACACAGCAGAATATTATAATTCCTGCGAGGGCGTGAAGGTTCTAGAAAAAAGGAACACGAAAAGTTTCTAGGCCTATAAGGCGTCGACATGCGTCTGAAATTGTTCCTCTTTTTTATGAGACTTTCATCTCAGCCTTTTCTTCAAAATATAAATGTTAATTTTTTTAACCGGTTACACTACGCTTTGCGTGAAATCAAACAGATTTCGTTTTCTTTTGCGACGGAATTTCTTGCAAGAAATTCAGAAGTTTGTTCAACGTCCCGCAGGTTTTGCATTCTATTTTGGAAATAAAATAGCTGAATTTGTTACCGACGAAGGGATGTAAATTGTAAAAACCGAACAAGCCGCCGAGCTAGTAACACTCTTTTATCCGAATGAATACTACAGTATAAAATTTACGGTTTGTTAGAGAAATTTAAATACTCGCACTAAGAAAAGATGCCACAAGAAATTACTGCAATTTTTGTCACCTGTTGTCTTTTCTCTAATCATGCAATACGCATTCCAGTGTCAGGCTAAGCACAACTTTACGTATTTGAGATTGCTATTAAGCTCCCATTTCAGAATTCACTACTGCAAGTTTCCGTACCTCTCGTAGAAGCCAATCGTTGAACAGCTTATCATCATGCAACCAGGACTAAAATCTGCAAAGGTTGAATTAAAACAGTTTCCAGAGACAATATAAATAAACACTGTAACTGATGCTGTAAGGATATTTTTAAAAAAGGAACCTCAGAATCTAAAAATTGTAAATTATGATATCGCATAACGTAGTGTATAAAATAATGTGCGTATTTTACCTTACGCATACCGTTCTTATACAAAGGCGGATGATATCGGTGTATAGGATCGAAAAATGTAATTTAAAATTTGAAACAAATAAAGAGTGGCGTGTAGAATCGTCTGTAGTAGGCCCACTGCAGACTATGGAACCTTCTAAGTGACAGCTTGTCACTGGCAGCTGGTTTAAAACGTGTCACGTTTTGCTTACTGAAGATGGCGCGCTTGTACTGAAACACGTCGGAGCGACGTGTTTAATCGTAATATGTAGCCCATAATGTTCATTTGATTGGCACAATAAATTGAATGCGCTGATCTCAAGAAAGCAAGGACTGGAAAAATTTAAAACGCTGCAGTGAACTGAAGAATTTCAGTACCGGTAAAAGGCTTGCCTCTCGAAGCGAAGCTGGTGGCTGCCTTCTTCTGGCTTCAGTTATTAACAACGGAAGAAACAGGAATATGAATGTATGGTTAAACATACTGCAAATACGTTATTTTTATACGGGTCATATGAATGAATATATATGAAGTGCGTAAACATTTACATGTGTACCTTGCACACGATACAAACTCCAACAAGGAGAGTTAGCAGTAATTATTTATTTACGGATTATTGAAGGATGCAGTCGGTAACTAGACTATATAGCGTCGAATGAGTCTATGATAATGAATAATTAACTTGGAATAATCCAAGAAGTTAAGGTGAGCTTACTATCCTGGAATTTGCCTGGAAGAAATAAGGAACAACAGAAAGATCCTCAGGACAGTCGGGGTTTCGATGGCGATGGGAAACGGGAACCTTCCAAATATAAATCAGAATCGTTATTGCTGTCCCAAATTTGCTTGCTAAGACAGTTTGCAGGTTAAAATACATAATAATGCAATTTACTGTTTACTGATTTATTTACACAAAGAGGGCACCTTGACACTTCACTGATAGAGTAAATGCAGCACGACACTAAATTCATTTCGAATCTTGTGAGATTTTCCATGTTGTTCAGTAAAGCAGTGTCAAAGCCCTAGCCTGCCGAAATTCAGCACCTTTCCTTTCTCGCGATCTCTATGTGCCTTTTGTCCCAAACCTTCGGTCGTGGGACATCATCGTGTCTTCCTCTGTCGATACCTTCCGAATCGCAATTTATGCTGCTGCTCGCAAGGTACTAGCAGCAATACCGATTTTTCTGGTCCAGCAAAGAGTACGGCCGACAGGAAGCGTGCCGCTATTTTACGCGGACAGAGGAGGTGCCCTTAAGCCGACTCTCCGCGAGGTTACCATGACATTCAACAGCCGGCTCTCGAAGGCGTTTACACACAGGAGAGCGCCTGTCGACAGTAGCCGAGAAACACTCTCGCGATTTGCACTCGCACGTGTAACCTCATCTTAACATTGTGGGCGTTCAGTGTTTGACGTGGTGAAAATATTTCTTAACAAAACTGTGTAACTTATTCTGTGTTTTTTTTTTGTTTTCTGCTTTGTTTGTGCTGAAGGAAACTTATGAACTCGTAAAATTATTTCAATAAAGTCATAATTTCTTTTTCAAGTTTTCGCACCGTAAAATATGGAAGTCATTAAACAGCATTATTTTGGATATTGAATAGCTCAAAAAATATTTGTGATGCCAGGATAAAAAATGCCCAATTTTCACTCCATAAAATTTACTGTTATTCGCAAACCGAAGGCTCTGAGATACAAAGACCGTTTACACATCAACACGAATGTGTGATAGAAAAGCTGACTAAAGCTTTACCCATAATAAGGGATTATTTATGATTGATTGACATCATGTAGTATCATTTTCACTCAGAAGGCTTTGTTACTCTCAGTGTGTGACAGATGGCATTAATCGTCACACGACCTCGATATGTACTTTATCATACAGAATACATCCCGTAGCGTTTTCAAATGACCCATCGTGTAAAAAGTCATTGCTTAAATGTCTACATTTTGTGATCTATTTTTGAGACAGAATATATATTTTTTTTGAATTAAGATTTGACAGAGTGTTGAATCCCAAAGATGGCGGTACAGGCTCCTTGGAAAAGCTGTTATTTACCTACAAGCCTCCACGTTGCAAAAACCAGAGAACAGCAACCTGAATTGCGACCGTCGTGATAAAATTGTGTAATTCCACGTGTTCGAAAGTGTGCGGTCGCTTCTGTAATGTGGCATATCGCATATTAGTAAAAAGAAGTGATGATCTTATGATACGGTGTGCCACGTACAAATTTACAGTTCAGTATATTTCGTTCTCTTCCAAACAACACGACGTGCTGCACAATATTCTTGGTCGGTCTTATACTTTTGCCGTTTTAAACAGCCTCATTAATCTTTCCTTCTGCAGCTGGCAACATTTTTTAACGTTACCCAGTCTAATCGTTGGAAAGAGCAAGAAACTTAAATCGAAAATCTTTTTCAATTATGCTATTCAATCGAAAAATGAAATGAAAAGCCAGCTCATGTTTTTGTGTTCATTTTCAATAAATTTCTAGCACAAGTACTGAGCAATATATATGCTGTAATAATCTCCATGGACCCAAGAGAATACAGGGGCATTTGTGCATTTATATGCTAATCTTTTGAAAGATACTTTGAGCGTAGATGTCCGCACCAGAGCCGGTCTCTACATGCCATGAACTGTGTACTCAATCACAACACTGCGATTCCTCAGCGTCTACAATTCCAGCACCTTTGTTTCCAACCCGGATATTCTCCTAAAATATCGACGTTTTACTGCTAAGAGGTACCGAGCGATTAATCCTTGCGTTGTTTAATCTGATGCTTCACGTAACAGTAACCGCTGACAAAGGGGAATGAGTTTTGTGTCAAAGAAACACAGTATTAATTAAAGTAAGAACCGTGACGACGTCAGGGCGGTAAGTTCTGGGAAGTGACATGGTGCAGTTTGGCAGACGCCTTCCAAAGTTTCGTACGAACTCCTTCTTCCATCTTCAGAGAATATTTGATGTTTGTCAGTTTAGGAATTGTAGTCATCACGCCTTATCAAAGATATTTACACAATGTGCGTAAGAGTGTGGTTTTATGTCTGCGAGTGTATGTGTGTGTGTGTGCGCGTGTGGGTGTGTGTGTGCGCGCGCGCGCGCGTGTGAGTGTGTGTGTGTGTGGTCTGCCAGAAATTTATATGTCGTCATAAAACCGAAATATTTTTTCTGTTAACACGCCATATAACACAAATTACAAATAAGTTGCAACAAATTTCTATTGAAAATATATCACTAAGAGAGCCGAAATATCAGCGGGAATTTTAAGATATTAAGCTGAGACAATGAACTCTGTGAAGCTTTTAAAACAAAACGTAGGCTTCTTGACAGATATATTTATTGTGGCTACAGTGCCTCGCTGCAGGCTGACTGAGTGTTTGATGTGGGCAACATAATCTTTTCGGAAAACAAAAGGGTAAGTCTGAAGATTTGGTTAGGGCTTTGATAAATTCAAAGGGGATATTACCCGGTTTAGTGACTTGCAATCAAATAAAGCAAGCGTATAACACATACAGAGCGCACACCTTTACTGCAGTTCTTTGTTGATCGATATGTTCATGTATACATAAATTTGTACACAGATATTACGCAGGAACACAGGCTGACGCAAGGTGCGTGAACTTTTATACAGAGGCATTGAAGTTCGCTGCGTTCTAAACTGTTTAGTAGAATTACTTGTCTAAATATTGTTGGTGACATTTATAAGCCGCAAGAGAAACCGCAGCGACGGAAATTTGGCTTCCATAATGTGGAAGGTTAAGTTTGGAATTTGCTAAGGTCGGTAAACCAAGACATGAAGCCAATCAGTTTCTACTAGCGCACAAGTGAATTTCAAGGCATGACTTGTGTTACCACAACACTTCGTTGCTTCAACTGCAGTAACTGTGTGGTCTCAGATGGGAGAGGAACGTGATCCTGCTTTTGGTTGCAGTCAATACGGCTCTGTTTGAAATACTATGCCCTATTTCACAAAAGAAAATAAAACTGTCAGGAGATCGGGTAACTCTGGTTTGCGTTATAAATTCTCCATAAACGGAATGTAAATCCAGATATTTATTTAGATACAGGCCTAAAATTTCGACATGTAACGTTAAAAATACGTGATAGGTAACATCACGTCAAAAGTTCCTAGTGTTCGCTGTAGGTCCGGCTAAGCTTACAACTAAACCAACCTTGCATGTTGACAGAAAAAACTGCAGCTTGCCTGTTAAAATTCTAACAGTAAATATCCAAGAAGTAGAACCCATCTTGTCTAATCAACAATGTCACAAAGCCGAGGTAGTTCTGGAGTAAATACGAAAACAATGTCATCTGAGAAGAGAATTTAGTGACCATTCTTCTGACATCTACGTGAGGCAGATCAGCGTTTCGTAGATAAAGGAGGGTTTGTTAATTGTAGTCCTGTGTAAGGGAACAAAGGCTGCAGTACAGAATGAGCGTTTAAAATTTTTATGTGTCCTTTGATTTCACTTATATTCACAACTGCTTTTAATTAAGGTAAAAATACTTTTCTTTCAATCAAATGTTTTAAACATTAAAACGAAATCGAAATTTTTATTCGGTTCCCCTAATTGTACTTTTAGAAAAAACGGTGTATACATAAGGTATATATCATTATATATACAATTCAGCTTCTTTGTTTTAAGAACCACTTTTACGTCCAGATTATTGTCTTCTGTAATGTGACGCCGTGTAGGAACGTACCGACGTTTCGGTGGAACCTTCTACCTCCAGGTGATGGATTGCAGGTGGGGGCAGAAGATTCCACCGAAACGCTGACAAATATGTAGCAAAGTACACGGCGTCAGTTCCACAAGATGGTAGTATTATACCCACTGCTATAAGAACCTCACTTTTCATGGTGGACTGCATGGATCTAGCGATGTCTACACGATAGTATTGCAAACTTTATGGGTAATTAATTTTTGATGAGCACAGTTCCTGATGCTCTGCAGGACCTGAGACAAGTGTTTTGTGTGGTGATCAGGTTAGGCCGGAACAAAGGGAGGATCGGGGTTCGATTTCTGGCAAGGCAATCGACTTTCTGTAGTCAACATTTTTAGGCGCTTTCGCCAAATTGCGGAAAGCGACTATTAGCCTCATAATATCTGTCTACCGGCTGTCCGCATGGAACAAATCACCTCCCACCGGAAGGTTTTTCACGAAATTTGGTATTTGAAGATTTTTCGAAAATCTGTCGAGAAAATTCAAGTTTCATTAACATATCTCAAGAATAACGGGTACTCTAAAAGAAGACTTATGTATATTTGTGATACATACCTTACTGAATTCTTCTTTGGATAAGAAATGTTTTAGACAAAAGTAACAGGGGTAACCACAACACAGGTTTTATTTTCAATAACCCTTTTCTCGAAAATCGTGCCGTTTATGAGATAATGTGGGAAGTATGGTAGAGCCGGCCAGGCTGCAGGTGACAATATAATATGGCGCATGCGTTTCACATGCTGGATAACTAAGGCTACAAAACACACTCAGAATATGCAATAATTATTGCTTTTACACGGTAACAGTGGTTACGCGAACGCGCCTCAGTGTTACGTTGTACATGCGTTGCCTATATTGTTATACTGGCCGTTGGATCCAACCAGCGTCTTATCCAGTGGCTATCGGGTTATTTATTTCTATGGCTAAAACTTCTCATGCTTCCGCACTTGGTGTGAAGGTTAATGAGAATGCATGGAGTTCTAACTCCATTCCCCCTTAGAACATCATGGTGATGTGCGTAATCAAGCACAGGGGTTAATTACATTATTTATAGGCTTTGTGTGACTGAGGTTTCTGTGAAGTACAAAAACACAGTCACCCTATCCACGGAATTCACTACACATCAGACAGAAACAACACACATAAGGAATCGAAGATATGTTAGATATTTGAATACAAAGAGAAGCTACAAAATAGTAACATACAAATTTGAACCACATTTAACCTTTTAAATCCTAGCGATAACATTATGTTCCACCAGGTTCAAAATTAAAAAATTCTACGTGGTGCCCACATTGCGTTTATGTGTTTTGTACGGATCTCAGAACAAACAGCAACTTTTGCCTTATAAAACATTAAGAGACTGGTTTTTATAGCCGAAGTGGAGAGTGTTTACAGCGCGGTACGAACTGAGTCCTTATATAAAACAGATTACCTTACGTCTTTAAAGGGTTAAAGAAAAGTAGTAATAAATATTACTGTTTTATTGTTTTAATACATTATACATACAAAAATACTCTTTTAACCACAGTTTGTAAAACCCGCATGGTTAACATCAGTTGCAAGAATAATGTAAAATATTTTAATTACTTTTGTAACACATTATACTTGAGTAAGTTTTAAATCATGGTGTAGAGCTCATTGAAAAGGGTGTAAATAACGCCGAAACATGTAGCAGCGATATAAGACTGTATTTGTACATACCACAGAAGCATTTTTGATCACATGAATAAACAATTTAATTCAATAAAAATACACGGAATAAATAACACCAAAATAGAAAAACGCGGGCTGTTCTAAGCCCTAAAACATTGAACAAGTATGGCGTGCATTCAATTAGCCTCTTGAGCTCCACTTTACCATGTTAAGCAAGTTTAGTTTGCAAGCAAGAGCCTGGAGTGGCAGAAACAGAGTGCCCTGTGCCGGAATGTCACTGGTATTTATAATGTGATTCTGGAAACAAGAGTCAGCCACTAAATTCTGACCTGAACGAAATTCAATTACTCTCCTGGAAAGCACCACAAAAAGGGGCCAACGCACTGTACACAAGCAGCCACCCGGTCGCTGCGAACAAGGGGTACAGATCGAAGCCCACCCTCTATGAATCATGTGTTTTGCCCACAGTAACTCTCAGGCTTTATTTTCCGTTAGACTTGAGAAATATTCGAAACGAGTTGCCAGGCATTACTTTTGCGGTGTGTAAGATGTAAAGCTATTCCCATACAGTCCTGGACAGGCCCTGAAAATTCTAGGTGGTTGACGCTCCTAGAATTTCTAGACAATCGCAACATGGAAGTCCTGAGGGTTCTAGGTGATTGACGCTCCTAGAATTTCTACACAATCGGAACATGGACAGGCCATGAGGGTTCTAGATGGTTGGCACTCCTAGAATTTCTATACAAGCGGAATATGGACAGGCCCTGAGGGTTCTAGGTGGTTGACGCTCCTAGAATTTCTAGACAATCGGATCATGGACAGGCCGTGAGGGTTCTAGGTGGTTGACACTCATAGAATTTCTGGACAATCGGAACATGAAGGTGTCAAGGTTGGCAGCCCTAAGCACCGGCCACCTTTACCACCAAGAAGTATTCATTTCTGTTAGAGGCTGAGTCTACTCAGGCCCACAGATCTGCCGGAAGAATTAATCCAATGGAAGCTCCAGTGATCCCACTGGGAAAACGCGATTTCCGGCTTGCAGCCCAGTGTTTTCAGTACATAGTTCCAGCAACTGCAACACAATGTTAACAATACATACCACCCCGTTTAATAGCAAAGTGTGCGTTTTGCCATATAATATATTTTTTAGCTTACGCGGGATGGTGGCTACAGTAAGGAGGGAGTATTTCCTTACGTACGGATTAAATGGTCTGTCTTGCCAGAGGAGAAGAAGTACGTTTACTGTGACGTAGGCACTGAATTTTTCAGTATTTTTCAGACTTCTGACAACGTGGACAGGAACACAGTATTTCCGCGTCACATACACAGCCCGCGTCGAAAGTAAAGCGTGGTGTAATATAAAATCTTTCCACAGAACGTGTTTCCAATTTTGAATAAAGTCTGGCATTTGCTTTCAATCAAAATAAAGAAAATAATAATTTATTTAAAGCCATACGTCGCTGTTCAGAGCATACATGTTCGAGAATCAGCGAAGGTCTACGGCACGCACTTTGGTGGCAGCTGCTTTGAGCATTATTTTAAAAATCTCAGGATTTAAACGGTTAATTTAAAAAAACGGTAGGACATTTTATATGTAGGTTTGTGAACGAGCTTACGTGCAGTACACAAATTAGATCAATATGTGCCCAATTGGTTTAATGTTTGCACCATTAACAACACAAGGGGACGACGTTCGTTAAGAATGAACTTACGTACAATTTACTTTGAAGAAAAAACATCAACACCCTTTATATTGTTCTCACCGTGCATTTTTCAATGTATAAACAAAATCACCAACCAATGCACCTTTTATTAACAACCACTTACTCCCGACACATGTTTCGGCGTCTAATGTCACCATCATCAGCGGATACTTGCTGTGAACAACATTGGACTTCCATATGGTTTACAACAGAAGTCTTGAGTTAAGTGGTTCATATTCACACTTGCGGGAGCACTGGTTCCAATAGCAGCATGTATATAAAAAACACATCACTCACACTGGGTAAAATGCTTAAAATATATAAAGTCTTGTGCACTTGTCCTTAAAACATATTTAAAATTCCAATTGTAGATAATTTTGAAATAGTCGAAGTATGTAGAATTAGGACCACATGGTATCATATGGAACTGTATTGGCAGATGTTACAGATGATCAGTGTTGTATCCACAGACGTGTACCTGCATATGAAGGTAGTGTCCTGTGGCACTGAGGAGTGTACGTTCAGCAGACCATGTGTCGCTGGGTCTGGTGTGGTACTGGCGTGTGTGTTTTTTATACACCTATTACTATTGGAACCGGTGCTCCCGCAAGAGTTAATATGAACCACTTAGCTCAACACTTCTGTTATAAACCGCATGGACGTCCAGCGTTGTTCACAATAAGTATCCCCTGATGATGGCGACGTTAGACGCCGAAACATACGTCAGGAAGTAAGTGGTTGTTAATAAAAGGTGCATTGGTTGGTGATTCTGTTTACGCATCAACTCTCTTGTTTTGGAGGTTACTGTTTTGTCGAATGCGACGCAGTGTAGTTTGGTAGCACAATCGAAATTTCATAGTACAGGGCTTTCCTCTTCTTGAGGGTATATAGCATACTGGGAACATTTATTTTACTGGCAGATAAGGGTTATGTTAAGAGCAGGCGAATATAGTGATTGTATCGCTCGCCGTAACATTCCGTCTCCTTTTACCCATACGAAACTTAAATGGCTGCCATTTATTTGCAGTGGAATCAGTCGTTATATCAACACTCGCAAAACACCTTGCAGAGCATGTGTATGTATGAACAACTTTTAATTTAAACAATAGACTCAGTCCCGTACCCAGGTCTATGTAAAAAATTAAGCTCTCTCGGTGTTCAGCAATGCAAACGAAATTAATAATCTCTGACTTGCAAATGTGTCCTTAATCACAAAGCAGGAGAGTCCAAGGCTACGCAACCAAACTCCGTAATTAAGACCTTGGCTTCTTCTTCTATGCCTAAAATTTCCGGTAGATATTCTTCAAAGCATGTGCTAACTGCGAAGCAATGCAGCACTTCAAAGAAATATGTACTGAACTGATTAAAAATATACGCTCAAAGCAGGCGAACAATCGCACAGAAAGAATTACATTGAACTTTGTACCGTAAAACATTCCTCTGCCCCCCTCCTCCTCATCCTCATCCATTTTATTCACTTCGAGTCGTTTAACATTTTTAAGGAACTTGAAGGCAAGATGTAAAATTAACTGCCTTGTGCTTTACAGTTCGTGTTTCTTCTCAAAAACAATATGCCTTCTTAATTTATCCCTAGTACTGGGCCCGAATGGAAACGGCAAACATAATTTAGAGCAAAGTTGTTTTATGAATCCTCTTGTTTATACTTTCTTTATCCATTCGGGTGAGTTGTTTATAGATATATGTATAAGATTAGAAATCTGACATAATGTTTACACAGCAGTTATATTGGTATGCACATTGTCAGTTTATACACCCGATATTACACGTAACCTCGTATTGTACATGTCAATGTAACAGCCGTGTAAAGTGTTTCAGCCCTCTCTTCGTACACAATCCTGCATTCTGCTTGTGCGTGAACTTGGTGTCCATAAACACACGCACAACACATTGAAAACCTTAATGTATTTTCGGAGGCGTATATTCGGACGGACAGACACTTTGTTCCTATTACGCAATAATTTTAATGCACAGAACTCAAAACTGAGACCGACTAGTTGTCAGTTCGGAGGGGAATTCCCGGGTGCGAACCGAAATTGTGACAGCTAGTTAGCTGGTAGACCCCATCAGCAGCGGTGACAGCAAGTATGACGGCTGGTAGGAAACAGTTACGAGATACGTTAGTCAATCGCATTTCCCACAGGGGACAGCGCCGTGCGAAGGCTTTCGTCGCCTAAGTGACTCGCACCGCCTTCTTCTTCAACTTCATGTCTCCACTGGCACCTGTCCCCTAAACACAACCCCTCCCTTTTTAGAGGGTTGTATTATTTGGCCCCTCGGCAAGGACAGTTGTTTCAACTACCACTGTTTCTTTACTTCATTACTTCCAGCTTCTCTGACTTCCTATATCCTTCCCAATATTTTTATTTTAACCGTGATTTCAGGCTTCTGCAGCGATGCTGATGAGATCTGCACTCTTCTGGGGTATTACGCGGCGTCGTGTTGTATTACTTTACCGAAGTTTCAGGACAACGTATCTGTCCCATCTTCAAGAATCAAGAAAGTGGGAATGATACGTTGCCCGAAATGGCAGTAAAAGTTTGCGCAACACCCCAGAAGAGGGCAGATTTCATTTTTATTTTATGTCTTATTTTATTTATGTCTAACCATAAAGTTGGTAGGAAATTCCCTCAGACCTATTCCCGAAATATCCTACAGTTCCTACATGACTACGTGTCTCACATCCAAGAAGGCACTAAAACTGAGAAACTTCACAACTCACGTCCCTAGGACACATTTTACTTGCACTCTTCTCGTTATTTACTGACTGTGCTTGCCAGAAGGTCACGCAATTAGCTCCATATTAAATAAATTCAGCTCTGTGTCACAAATTCAGCTCTGTGTCACAAATTCAGCTCTGTGTCACAAATTTTCTAAGGCTGACTTCCCGACTCGTTTCGTCTCGTAGTCCTCACCTCTTCTGACTTCTCACAGTAGGATTAGAGTGTTTTTATTTTCACTTGATCACACTCAAACACACAACACAGTCGGTAGGACTCCTCTGGAGGAGAGATCGGCCCGTCGCAGAGACCTCTACCTGACAACACAAACACTGTACAAGACAAACATCCATGCCCCGGTGGGATTCGAACCCACGATTCCAGCAAGCGCTCGGCCGCAGACCTAGGCCTTAGACCGCGCGGCCACTGGGATCGGCACTTCCAGACTCTTGTAACTTTAATGCCACACAGCGTACTGGTAGGTAAAACAGCAAGCTACGACTGCACGGCCAATGTGCAGCGTTTAGCAAATTTAGAAGAACGTACAGCGTTCTGTCAACACCGACTGTGGAACTCACACATGATTTTGTGTTTAGCTTAGACGGTCATGGCATGAAGCACGGTAAGGCAAAACATTTATTTTGATTGTTGTTGTTGTTGTTGTTATCGTCGTCGTATTTCTTGTTGTGGGCTGAGTCTGAATCCTTTAGTATCGCATCTGCCAATGGGTCTATCTTACCAGCACTGGAAAACAGGCGAATGAACTATGACAGAGAACCGAAACGCTAGGAAAAAGTTAAGATTTATTCCACCTTACTGCACACTGTATGCCACACACAAGTTACTCCAACATGTTTCTTCTAACATACGTAGCCGTCTTAAGGGAATACACACAAAGGTCAGGTTTATGTTAAAATATATAAACATCTACAGTAGGAAACAGTGTTTCAGTGCCCGTCTGTCCACACAAATCCCACACGAACCGCTCTGATGTCTTAACCTGACGTTTGCGGTTAGAAGCCCGTCTAAGCGATTGCGCGGCCACAGAAATGGAAAAATTTAGTTTAAGGTCTACAGGTTTCTAAAAGCTTTCGACTGGCTAGCACACCATCAGTGTCTACAAAGGACTCATTTACCGCCCCACTTTCTCCCTCCTCGCAAACTCTATCCTTTATTTAATACAAAAGAATTTATTTCCTCTGTAACTACCTGCGCCATTCACTTAACATTTCCTTTACTCACCTGCTTAATAAGCGGCATGCAAATTCACTCCTACACTCACTCACTCACTCACTCACTCACTCACTCACTCACTCACTCACTCACTCACTCACTCACTCACTCACTCACTCACACGCTCACTCACTCACTCGCTCACTCACTCACTCACTCGCTCGCTCACTCACTCACTCACTCACTCACTCGCTCGCTCACTCACTCACTCACTCACACGCTCACTCACTCACTCGCTCACTCACTCACTCACTCACTCACTCACTCACTCGCTCGCTCGCTCACTCACTCACTCACTCACTCACTCACTCACTCACTCACCAACTTCTCCTTTATTAGCTCACTCCTTTTACTGTCCCACAAATTTAATTATCTCCTCGTCTATGCAACCAATAGCCACAGACTTCCTCAATCATTACGTAATTCTCGCTCACCACCAATGAACTTTCCCACTTCACACATTCATTAAATCTTTCGCCTAAAGCTGCAGAAAGAATTCAGACGAGTTCCAAGTTAAACATTCAGAACGCAAGGACTATCAGGTGTAAAAATATTTTAATATTATTAATCTGTACTTTTCCTCGATAAGATTTTCTGCTTTTTATAAAATTTTAGAACGAAAATTATTATTTACTTATTAATATTTGTAACGGAGATACAGAGTTTTCTGTAAAGTATGCAGTAAACCCATAGGCAGTACAGCATTTAAATAATTTAATTCTAGATATCCGATAATTTTTTCAATCAGACTTTCTATTTTGTTCTCCCACAACTACACACTGATAAGCTAAGACAGCGAATGTTCGGCCACAAGCACGATTCCATTCTCTGCTTTGAAGTGCTGAATTTATATAATCTAAGAGAAAATTTTTCTCCTTTTAAATTAAATTCCGTTCATTATGTTCGTTTTTAAATCTTAAGAACTTAATAACTTCTAAAGAATTTGAAATTTATCAATAAACTCTATATTAGAGGGAAAGAAAAGAAGCAAAAAACAATCAGGAGGGTTGAACACCTTTGTGCAAAAATGTACCCTTTTGTTCAACTTTTAAAATCAGCTTAACCTAGATCCAGCTTCTGAGAAACAGTGCTAAGGTACAGAACTGCAGCGTAACAAAGGGCGTCAGACGTGGGGAGGGCCATGTGTTTACTCTTATATTTACAGCTAAATACAAAAGAAAATTCTGAGGCGAAAATGTATAAATGTGTTTATTGTTATGGCTGCTCAAGGCTTCCTACTCTGACAGGAAAAATCCTTTGTGTGTAGACAGCACAATAGACAGAAACTCACTTCTTAAGTTAAACCATTATTTCGACAATTAAACTTGAATAGAATTGTTGTCGTCATATCTACAAGTAAAATAGTTCCACCCAATTAATGCAGTTCCAAAAACGACAATGTAATTGCCATACATTAACTCTAATTATTTATCCATTGAACAAATTTTATCGAAGTCATCGCAGGCACAAACAATTCAAAGATAATTCTTTCCAGCATTTCTCTGCTTCCCAGTTGCAGGAACGTTATAAGCAAGGCAATGTCTGTGACTTCAGGCTTTCGCCGCCATGCTGATGAGATCTGCACTCTTCTGGGGTATTACGCAGCGTCAAGTGGTAATCCTTTACTGACATTTAGGGTCAACGTATCGGTCCATCTTCAAACGTCAAGAAGTTCAAGCAGAAAAGAAAGCTCTTCCATTCCCCCCAGGAGCCACTTTTCTTCAAAGCTTCCGCTGGTTCTAATCACTCTCTTCTCCTCGCCCCCCCTCCCCCTTCTCAGACAACTCTCCTCCCTCCTTTTGTTTTCCTCCGCCTGCTTCTCTGCTCCTTTTCCTTTTTATTCCTATTTTTTTGGTTTTTATATCTCTCCTGCATTATTTTATTTATTTACTTACTTTTAACATTTTTTTCTCCCTTGTTTTTACTGTATTCCATTCCACTAATCTCACCTTCCTGCACTTGGCAGTGACTTCAGCGTCCCTGGGCCAATTTCACCCAAGTACACCCTCAAACTTCCTAACGTTGTCTCTCTCCACCTCTTCCTGACGCTGTTTCGACCTTATTGGCTGTCATCCCGCTTACTGATTACCAGTCACGGCCTGCACCTTCCCCAACATAAAATGCGCAAATTCTTGCTGGCTTTTTGTTTTTCTTGGACTTCTTTACCCTTTAAAATGGGACCGATACGTTACCCCGAAAGGTCGGTAGAAGTTTAACACTCGACGTTGCGTATCATCCCTCAACAGCGCAGATTTCATGGCGACCTGTAATTGATTGTATTCACTTGCACCACGCTGCAACTCAGTCTGTTTGAAACATAACGAGTTCTAGAAGCATTATTAAAACCTATTGGTCTTTGATGTTTTGTTATATAGGGTCCATTACATTCTCTACCGTTCACAGAATTGAAGCTGAACTTTGAACAGCCCAATAGCATAAAGTTTAAATTAAAAATCGGAAGCATGCTACGAAGACTGAAAAGTCGGTATGAATGGCCATGAAACGGATGGAGAAATGAAAGTTGAAGCGTTGTTGCGCGCGCAACTAGAAAGGCAAGAACAACTTAAGGGACACAGCTAAAAGTTCTTGATTGGGTCCATTGATTGAGAGTAGGCCGTTATGTCGAACAGAGATATGTAGGCACTTCCCACGTTTTTCACTTGAGAACAGAAATTTTCCAGCTTCTGAAACGTTTTCTTTTTGAAGAAAAGACGATGGACCGAGTTCACAAATAAAGTAATTTTAAGTTTAAGAATACGTATTTCTTTTGTAAGTAGAAATAATTAATTTTAACAACCGACTTATGCGCTGATTTATCAACTGCAACGTCAGTCAGTTCAATGTTATAAAACTTCCTGCTTCATACCTAAATACATAAAACTTCTGGCTGCTGAAAAGTTTTTGGGTTTGCGTTGTGCAGGGACATGATCTCACCTTCAGGCAACGAAGCGCCCAGGACCCTTAAAAATGAGACCCGTAAGCTGTCTCAAAATGTCGGTAGCCGAGTATCACGTGTGGCGTCATCGTGTCCCAGTAGAACTGAAATGTGTTTGTGGCTCATTTTTTGCATCGGGGTGCAACTTCTTTACTCACCGTAAGGGAGGGACACAGGCGCAGACTGAGTGTTTCTGGAAACAGGTGTCCAACTGACAGAATGTAACAGATTGACAGTGAAAATTGCACAGTAAAACTATTTACCAGATGCAAATTTTAAGATACAAAATAGCAAAATTTTACGATCCACAATCCGTGCATTGAGCAGCTACGAAGACTAATAGCACCAACAAACACACAAATGCATACTGAACTTATTTTATACGCACAGTGACCTCCTCCTACATGTTTCGGCCAATCATGTGTCCATCTTCAGGCACGTAAAACACACACTCCCTGAATATGGCCACATGGTTGGCCAAATTGTGTCCAGGCCTAGATAACGAACCGGCCTTATGCTTCAGCAGACATTGTCCATGACGACTTGCCGACCTACGCCATTCACTTCGACGTTCCTGTTAAAGTCATGATCCGACTTACAACATCGCGATCTTAACTTGACACATCGCTCCATTTCACTGTCTCTTTCGTTAATGACCTTATTATTCTTCCATTATTTGTCCTTTGTGAATACACAAATACAATAAATTGCTCTCTGCAGTTTATTAATTTGTCGTGTTCAAACACATACTCACTTATAAACTCACTGCTTTGAAGTCTTCCGTCTTTTTTTTCCTGTAATCTCTGCGAGCACGCACGTACACGCACACACACACGCCTTTGATGTTTCCTGCTCTTCCTGTTCACTTTGTGTAGATCTGCCGACGTTCACATGTTTTTACATTAGACTACGTTGATTAAAGTCCATTTCCATAATTTTAAAATTTTTCATATGGCCAAAATCAATGTAACTCTTTACAAGTCAATGTTTCCTACTCCTCCAGCGGTTTCTGCACCACATTGCCACCTATCAACAGAATATAGCAAAGATTATTAATATGTGATTTTTTTAATATTTCAGTCTCTAAGGAGTGAACGTCTATTTAGTTTCATTACCTGAAAAAGGATTGTTGAAATTCAGAGAGAAATCATTTCTTTTTTACCTCCGTATCCATTATGTACCTAAGCCCCTTCCAAACTATTTCCGATCTGTGACAGGTCAGAACCGTGAGTTAAGTTACATATTACCCTTCAGGTAGTAAAATATCAAACACAGAACTCTCACCTGTGTGAGAACATGAAAACCGCGTGTTTCTACAGAAACGGCTTGAGGTTAATGTATATAATAAATCCTTACCCGTGTCCTACTGTACGTAACCATGAATTCCTCATAAGTATTTTCCAAAAATGCGTAGGAAATGGAGGCAGGAGATTCCATACAAACATCGAACTAAATTTAAAGTCAGTTAAAATACAAGTTTTTTACTCTTACCAACCCGTGCACAATAATCCTTTTTACCCCTGCATGTTTCTGCTGACCAATCCAATCATCATCAGGCAATCATTTTTCACAGACATGCGCAGCGTACAGTATGTAAATGAATGGCAACGTGTACACTAATTATTTACAGCAGCCATTATATTTTACCAAAAATTTTATATAGTTACATTTGTATGATATTAAAATACAGTATATTCATGCATAAAACATAAAATATGTATAAATTCTGTCTCCAAACATCTGTCTTGCAAATCAGTTCTAGTTTTGTAGGGTGGAGACCCCCGGCTATGGTACCCCATGTTTATGCATGCGTAATATCTGTATTAATATTAATATTAAGTAAAGAGCCAGTTTCTTTTGAACTTAAACTTACACCTGTTATTTAGCGTAAAGTGGCCTGTCTGATTGCAGTCGTGTTTCAATTTACTTCTTTATCCAACACATACCTGTCGGTTACACTTTGGCCCATACAGCCTCCTTTCTAAGGGGTACCAGAAGAACAGCGGCGCGAGTGTAAACTATCCGTATAGAACAAGGGTCTAGCATGCCCAAGGCACGTTTACTTCTACACAACAAAGCTTCAAGTTCCCCACAAGCGGCATGTGAGGGTCCAGGAAAAACACGTTAATGAGTATGAGAATTAGTAAAGAATGCAGTTTTTTGGTATATGACGCCGTGTATTCTGGCAGAAACTAAACGAGTTCCGGAGCAGCTCGCTGCACTTATTTTCAGGAGAGTGTAGGAAGACTAAACGCTGTCTTATACCCTGAGGATGGAGGCAGTAGGTTCATCCGATACTTCATATCTACCAGATTGTACGGCGCACACAAAATCCGATGACTTTCACACAGTGTCTCCATTACATAGACCAGCCTATTGGCCCTCTTTGGGGCAATAATCGGCCTTTATTTTGAGAATCATGCAAAATGTAAAGAGACCCACATTGTACGGCAACCGATACTAGTGGCCGCGCCGTCTAAGGCGTGGGTCTGCGACTGCTCTCTTAATAAGATCGCCTGTTCGAATTTCGCTGGGGGCATTATGTGTGTTTCTTGTGAGTGTTACGTGTTGTCACGTACAGGTCCCTGCGTCGGGCTGGACACTCGACCAATGGAGTCTAACTGGGTGCGGTGTGTCTGAGTGTGATCGTGCAGCCTCCATAATAAGGAGGCCCTGGCCCCCTAGGGGATGTTGCATTACTAGGGGGCGGGGGGGGGGGGGGGCGCCCCCGCCACACTCTACAACAAAACGCGGTCATTTTTGTTAAAGCAGCACGTCAACACGGAAAGCACTGCGGGTGAAAGTTTGTAGGACTACGTCTGCAAACAATGGAGACAGTTTCTATAATCATTGTTTTACGTGTATAAAAGGCGTTTTGGAATGCGAACGGAAAAGAATATAGCGTCGAGTCGGATGTTGTCCTCGGCACATGCAGCAGTTTTGTCCGGAATGTCCGGACACGATCAATGTCTCCATTACACCCTGGCTCCCACTTAATTTGTCTAGCCCATTCAAAGGCGATGGGGAAGGGAGTATCTTGAAACTTCGCGGAGAATTGCTGTTGCGTAGGGACAAAGTTAGCGTCTCAATTAGGCATTCTGTAGATGTCTCATTGAGGTTCAGGCTCTGTTGCATTAAACTGTCACCTTTGGACTGGCAAAGCACAGAATGAGTGCTTTTAAGAGTAAATGTCAGAGAGAGAATTTGAATGCAAACAAACGTAAAGCGAGAGAATTTTGTAGTAAGTAAATTTAGAAAACTGTAGACTACTTCTGAGGCTATATTTCTAGGAAAATTAACCCTTTAAAGACGAAGCCTATCTGTTTTATATAAGGACTCAGTGCGTACCACGCTGTAAACACTCTCCACTTCGGTTATCAAAACCAGTCTCTTAATGTTTTATAAGGCAAAAGTTGCTGTCTGTTCTGAGATCCGTACAAAACACATAAAGGCGATGTCATTACAATGTAGAAATTTTTAATGTTAAACCTGGTCGTATGTAAAGTTACCGCTAGGATTTAGAAGGTCAAACCACACATATGAGATATGCAGGGTACGCATGCCGAGAATATAAATTTCCTTACAAAAATTCTGGTTAGAAGATGTGAAAGGAAGAGACCATTTGAAATCGACATGCGTAGATATCAGGAGATTATAAACATAGATCTTGAAGAAGAGGGTGAAAATGGAACACAAACTGAACTGACTAGGAATAAATTTCAGTGCGGTAAAAAGCCTTAAGTTTAGTTAAGCCCTGACAAACGTCCTGACTAAATGACTGATTGTAAACTTTCTGAGGTAAATTCCGCACCACGGAGTTACTTCATTTCGGAACTTAATCTAAGTACCAGAGTTGTGTAAGGCAAGTTAAAGTGTTCCTGTGACCACCACGGAAAATAAGTGTAACTGCAGGCACTTAAACTCATCTCTAGAAGGGGGCGAGTTGTCAGCTTCACTCCACGTTTCACTCCCGGGAACACTTGCCCCGGTAGACATTGTGCGGACCCCACAGGCGCTCTGAACGTTTTGGAGAAGAGAGAATTTCTTTGTCCATTCGAGCCTTGGAAGTGAAATTTTCATAGTGGAAAGCCTGTTCAATTTTGTGGCATTTCTCGTTTCGTGGAACGACAGTATAATACGCCGTAATATTACATATGGTGTGTGTATGTGCGAGGAATGCTTGCTATCATTCGGTGCAAAATCTTTTGTCTTCCAGGTTGCTATCAAAAAACACAAAGATTGGGGTGTACAGAACTATAATTTTACCTGTTGTTTTGTATGGGTGTGAAACTTGGTCTCTCACACTGAGGGAGGAACAAAGACTGAGGGTGTTCGAGAATAGGGTGCTGAGGAGGACATTTGGGCCTAAGAGGGACGAGGCGACAGGGGATTGGAGAAGACTACATAACGAGGAACTTAATGACCTGTACTCATCAACAAATGTTATTCGGGTAATCAAATCGAGACGAATGAGATGGGCGGGACATGTAGCACATATGGGGAAAGAGAGGTACATACACGATTTTGGTGGGGAGACCTGAGGGAAGGCGACCATTTGGGAGACCCATGCATAGATGGGAGGATAATATTAAAATGGATCTTCAAGAAGTGGGACGGGGGCATGGACTGGATTGAGCTGGCTCAGGATAGGGACAGGTGGCGGGCTCTTGCGGATGCAGTAATGAACTTCCAGGTTCCATAAAATGCGGGGAATTTCTTGACTAGCTGAGAAACTATTAGCTTCTGAAGAAGGCCTCTGCTCCATGTAGTTAGTTAGTTAGTTAGTTAGTTAGTTAGTTAGTTAGTTAGTTATGTGTTCTACAGTTTATTTAAGCAGCTCCCAGTCGTGGCTGTATCCTGCAGAGTGACGAGAACATTGCACCGTACAGTAAGGTAGCAATACACGTTGCCATCTTAAAATACCATTAAAATGAGTTTAAGAAACTTTCAGCTCTGCACTCATTTTCTGAATGTGATTTGTTCATTAGAAGGATGATTATAATTTTGATGTTAATGATTTGATGATGATGATGACTAAATAAATATGTTTAGTACGTACAACAGCTTATACGTACTGTCTATATACCTGTGAAATCCTTCTCAGTTTTTTCAAGTTGAGCCCACTGTCTGAGCACTGCTCTATTCAAGAGTGTAAATTTCTCTTCCGATGCGAATTGCCATGAATTATGACGCCAGATAAGGTATAACTGTAACTGTGCTTTTGACAGTTGAAGTACCATTAAGTTATTTAGCTTTAATTCTTAGATATATCTAAAGAAATATGGATCCATTAAACTGGTGCTATCCTTTATGCTGTGCGAGGAATTCTAGATAACATATTTCACAGCGACTTGGGACACTCACTACTCACTCACTCATTCATTCAATCGCCCTCTGACCCACTCATTCCACCACTCACTCACTCTCTCACTCACCCTCTCACACACTCATTCGTAACAATTTATATATTCAACCACTCCATACAACGTACAAATGCACTACGCTGGTAGGTGCGTGTCTATTTATGTGTGTGTGTGTGCGCGTGCGTGCGCTCCTATAAGTACGTTGATATGTAAGTGTGTGCTTGTGACCGCGGAGGCAGGAAAAGCAAAGTCGTCTCTGCGTGTACCAAGTCGTTAGAGTGGAATTAACTCTGATACTTCCCCACGGTGTTTCCTCTGCACGCTTTAATTTTCCTTTCCAGAAGTCCATATAACTGTGCAACACAAAGCAATTCCTTATAATCTGCAGTTTCGAAGGAGCAAATAATCTATTAAAGCTTCGTACACGAAGTGACGACAACAACAAATAAGCTTGTTCCTCTCTGGAGACTATATCTCTCTTCTTGAATGTGCAGATGGAAACACCATGAACGGAGTACAAGGATGATAGGATTCCCACACGCCCCCGCAATTTCGAGATTTCAGTTCATTTATACTAAGTACTAATGACTCAAGTTTTCAGTTTGTCAGTTATATTTCAAAAAAAATGCATGAGAAACGAATGAATGCGGCACAGCTAGGAACGAAATGTGGAAGTGACACGCCGTAATTAATGACTTGCAACTGCTGTGGGGTCGGAAGAACACAAGAGATTGAAAGCGACTGACACACTATATGTAAATATTACTAACCCACCGAGAGGATACAGTTGCTGGTAAAAGGCACTACACGTCTGGCTTCCCCACACACGCGCCTACAGTGCGTAAGCTAAGGAAAATTAACTGATCGGTTCGTCATAGAGGCTTGGAGCTTTGAAGAATTTACATGAGACAGTGAGCATAAATATGGCTTGGAAAAATATTAGAGAAAACAAAGAAAAATCAAGTAAAGACGGTCTTGGTCAGTACGAAAAGATGCATGCATTAATTATATTGCTAGGCAGAATCATAAAGAATACTTATTTTGAAGGAAACAGGCTGAACTGCTGAGGTTACAGGATTCAAGCAAAATTAATACAGATGACCTAATAACCAAAGATATGGAATTATTTAACGTTCAAGAAAACAGGTGGAAGCATTTGAAAGGTACAATTAATTAGCAACAAGAATATCACAAGCTTGTGTAGAGGCATAAATGAATTTAAGGATTATTAACAGTGTAGAACAAGCACTGTGAAGGCTGACGGGTGATATCCTTGCTGATTTCCACAGGATTTTGAATAGATGGATGAAGAGCTCCTGTCAGTTTTTCATTTTGAATAGATGGATGAAGAGCTCCTGTCAGTTTTTGAGTGTAAATGGGGTTAATGACGTTAGGCAGAATGAAATAGATGGAATTGAGCCTGAAAGGTATAAATCGCCAGATATTTATCAGATCCAAGCAGAACGACTTCAGTCACCAGGTGCAACAGTAACAGCTGAGAAAGGCAGCTGCACTTCAGTTTTACTCCATTTTCGACAAGTACGAATTCCCACACCACTGGAAGCAGTCCGCCATCGCACCAATTGTTAGGAAGAGTGTATCACTTTGCGAAGCATGTCACTGTTACCAAATATACGCAAAACTTCTCTCAATTTTAAACCCATTTGTACTTTGAGATCATCAGTGCGGATTTCGACGTAGCAGATCAACTACTAAGCACATAATCTGCAGGCGTTAAATGGTAGAAAAAATAAACCATTTTCGCCCAGCATATGGCTGCTGGCAGACTTAAAGAAAACACGTAATTCGGTTAAGAATTAAGTTTTTGTGATATTCTCACTGAGTTTGGTACACTCGTGGAACTAATTCTGTTGAACACCGTGTATTTCAAAGGAACCTGTATCAAGTCCGCCATTTTATTCAGAATGGCGTGTGGCACATATCGAAAATTAGATATGTGATACGGGATTTTGGTGGGGGAGTTCTGAAGGAAAGTGCCCTGTAGGGAAACATAGACGTAGATGGGTAAATAATTTAAATTTAATAGAACATTCTCGGATCTTGTAAGAGCTTGGGTGAAGTATATGCCAAATGATGTTCCCCAGGCTTTCTCTGAGCCTATATGCCCAGCGCACTTATTTAATCCATACCTTAAAGTGTCCCAACATAGTGACTGTGCAATATGTGAATTTTGGAAAAACACGAAAAATACTTTCAGATTTTTAGGGCAATGTCCCTTAAAATATGCAGTTTTTAAAGTCCTTTGATGTTAGTGGGGGAAACGAAAACGGAAAATGTATTCATGTTTATGATATTGAAAGTAAAACACGAGCGAGCCCTTTTGACCTTCGCTATTAAAAATATCTAAATAACTTGAAAAATACGCTGCCCACTCTCCTGTTACAAAGTAATTTTAGAAGAATGAGGGCTTAAGTTCATAGTAGACTATAAATATACGTTGCCATATTTGATTTCAGCACCTGTCGGTGTTAAGCCTGTTCGCACACTTACAGAAGCGCTTGAAATTGCTTCCTTCAGTCCTCAGAAGTACCCACACAATACTACCCACCCATCCCCGCGAAAATAGAATCAAGTGTGGACAGCACGTAGGCTGCGGTAAAAGACTTCCGTTATGTGCTTTATTTAGATCGTAAACCTATTCCTTTAATTCTACTGAAATTAAATTTAAGGTTTCACAAATTTCTGTTATGACACATCCCTCTGATTTGCATCCTGGCCAGAGCACTAGAAAGTGGAGTCGTCTAATTCGAAATACTAAGAGAAGATTACAATAATTTGAGATAACTTTGATATTGGACATCCCTTTATGGTGAAAACACTAGATTAGGAAGGTTGAAAAGGCTGGCATTCACAGCTATATTATGCTGTTCTATCTTACGTTATTTAATGCTACATGTTTCGGCTTCATCTGCAAAGTGTTCGCCAGGCAGCACGAAATACTTGAAGAAAGTTAGTCTTGTAAAATATGTAAACTGTGTCATAGTTTGCAGTTAAGATCTCAGATTTAAACGGAAATGTATAGAATGAAATTCGAAATAAGTAAAACCATAAAGTAAAATATAAAAAAAATATAAAAGTGTGTCCTGTACTTCGTAAATATGTTGTGAGAACAGAGTGGGGTAACTCCACCTTAAAACACGGGGAAAAATACGTAGTTTTTCGTTGAACCTCGAGGATGGGGGTACTTCAGGTAGCGCATGCGTATAACAGTAACTTGTACGGTATCGATACTCGTCCGCAGATATTGGTTATAGAGAAACTCGTACGTTATGGTGGGCAAAATGTAGCCTCTGAAGTGGAAATATAGTAGGGGTGATAACTCTTTTTCTAATACATATGTGCAAAATAACAGTTTGTTAGTTGAAACAGGGAAACTATTGAAGAAAATAAAGTGTAGGCGTCAAAATTTATCTTTAGAACAAGAGAAGCACTCGAGCTTAGCATTTATGTGTTGCGGCACGCGATACCGCGTACTTTGGCCCACAGGTTCCCAAGTTGCACAGGAAAACTGTTCATCCATAGCCAGTGTACTGCAGCCCTAAATTTACAGCAGTAGCGTTCCCTGTAGCACCCGCAGACACCCACAGGACTTTCGTAGGATGTTACAATGCAGAAGGCCCAAATGTAAACGTAAACCACCGTCAAATTTTGGAATAGTTCAAAATTATCTTTCCAAGATGAAAAACTGGGTCTTTGTGTGTGTAGTTCCTGTTTGTTTAGAAGCATGGTAGTGGCTCCATCGTTAGGAACATGCGGCTTTCTTGGACTGATGGACCCTGAAGAGGAAGGCATTACGGTCCTTCGAAACGTCGGAAATTGCACAGCCAAGGAAACGGAGTCACATGCAGTTCAAATGAGTGTTCAGCAACCCGCTGTAAAGTTCTGAAATTGCAGAAACTCGTCGGTCACTCCATGCAGTTTAGGGTAAGCGTCAGTATGGAATGAGACGAAATAACGGACAGACGCTTTATATTGGTCACTTCCGTGCATGTAATTAATTTAGTAATATTAAACTAACGAATGCACAATATTTAGTTCTTATTCAACTTTCATTCCAGTTCTTCCCCGACTTTCTAAAAAAAGTTTTAAGAGTCACATGCTAATGCACTTTGAAAGTAGTTTTATGTATAAAATCATAGTCACCAATTAATGCACCAAAATACATACAATCTTTATTCGCAAAAACCTTCTACATGTTTCGACCCTGCTGGGTCATCTTCAGGGAGAATAGTCTGTTACACTCTGTAAGTGCATCCAACAGTGTAACAGACTATTCTCCCTGAAGATGACCCAGCAGGGTCGAAACATGTAGGAGGTTTTTACGAATAAAGATTTTATGTATTTTGGTGCATTAGTTGGCGAATATTATTTTATTTTATATGATACAGTGCACGGACATGGAACACATTAAATTTGTGTTATGTAATTAATGTAACCCCCTTGAAAATGGCAGCAAAAATGCCGAAACATGTGGGGAAGAGCTGGAATAAAAATTAAATATAAACTAGATATTGTTCATTCGTTGACTTAATTTACTAAACAGCTGGATGCATTCGTGCGGTAATCTGAGATAATACAGGCATTTGCCTGAACGGAATTAAGGAAACGGCGAAAACCCTCATCCAGGATAGTAGATACAGCGTCTGAGATCCGAACTAGTTCTTTGCTGGACAAAAACGGGGAGGGTTACACTTTGTGTAGTGCAACTGCCTTGCACACCTACCCGAAAGAAATGAATATCAGGGTAAATTAAATACGCGACATTGCAACGCACTTATTGGAAAACGCGTAACTCCAGGTCGGTTTGCAAATAACTACGTCAGGCAGGATAATTCATAAAGGACAGTCACAAAGTTAAGAATTACACCTCTTATTGAAAGCGAAGTTCTATCACAGTGTTCACAAAAGACGAACTTGGCACAGTGTTAAGCCAGGTGGATGCAATACACAAACCACTGTTCACACATCTTATTGTTAATAGTGAAATATCGGTCGAAAATCCAGCAGGAGAGTTTTGACCATTACGCGCCGAACTACAGCTAACCTTCCAACTAAACCACAATGAGACGCATTACATCCCTGGAAAGGCACTTTAGGTCATTATTTCACTTATAATTGACCCTTTGTAATCACTTGAGAAAGGTCGAGATAGACTGAAGCACGGGAATTTATCAAGGGCTTTCACACTGCCAACTGCCAGTCCTGTTCTATCCTACTGTGACTGAAATACACCCCCGCTTGACACAAACATATACGCAGTCACACATGCCACTTTACTGTACTAGAGATTTTCCCATCGAAGCCTAGTTCTCTCAAATAATATTTTCTTTTGAGCTTTTCCTCCTAAATTTTTGCACATAATTCTGATCTTCCAAAGTGCCTTACACCACCCTCCCATCTCGCCCTACATCCACCTGCGGGTACACTGACATGTTTCCACTCTAAAGCACCCAGAACTCTCAGCTTGTTAACAGTATTGGAAAACCGCGCGGAACGTGGGAAGTTATTTGCAGAAGATGAACAACTTCGAGATTCAGAAATATGATTAATCCGACTTACGAGTTTGCTATTTCCATGGTAGGATTACACACCCTCCTGAATGTGAGGTTGGTATGAAGAGCTTAGAATCTGTACGCCAGATTGTAAGCAGGGAAAATACCAAAGTGCCATATAATCTTCAAATAAAAATCTGTGTGTATATACAGATATACAACTCTAAAATTTCAAATTCGCAACACTAGTCAATAACAGGATACTTTCTGAAAGAAATGATCAGTCACAACCAACTTCCTCTTAATTTGATTTTATTTCAGAGCTACCAAGTTTCGGCTTTTTTGAAGCCATTTTTAGGCTCTTCGTATCCAAGAACAGAATAGTCTCTACATAATCGGAGGAGAAGGCCTTGTCCTTTACAAGTGTAAAAATCTTTTTTACACACTGTAAAATAATTGTATAAGATGGCAGAATATGATAAAAGGATGAAATGACCTTAAATACATAAGAAGTGTCAAGGTATAAACTCGTAGGCCGTGAGATGCAGGGTGATATTAATGCTGCAGTGGCATCAGTACTCCGCCGTAAGGAATTTGTGCGTTTCTTGTTCCTAATATTGTACGTTTAATTGCAAGGAGTGTTATCCAGTCCACAACCTTAACACTTTACGACGATCCGATAGATGGCAGACGTCACATAAGAGGGAATGAGTTGGTAATTTCGTAGTGGGTGATGAGTGTGCAACGATTACAAACCTCCATAATGGGCGGACAAAGCAAAGCAAAGGGGAGGAAATGTACATAATTAGGGGCTTCCAGGTGAAATTTCAGCCTGGGGCTAACCGGAGAAGTGTTAAACACCACGCTGACAATTAGTGCAGCAAACACACAAAAGCCCACGCACTCACGCTGACAGAGGGTTCAAGAGTGTGGGCTCACTTCTCCAGCGGGACATTATTTCTCGGCTGAAGAAATTTCTCCACAAACAAACCGAGCCTGCCCCAAGGCGGCATAATTGCTCGTCACTAGCCCGCTTTGTGCCACACAGCACAGAGGGCGCTGCTGCTTGTGTCACATGAGCTAAGATGTATTGGACACGTCAGCCTCGCTTGTGCAACTCGTGCAGACGAGAGGGTTTTTTGAGCTGCTCGCTGTGTGTGCGTGAGTGCGTGTGTGTGCGTGCGTATGCGCGCGCGTGTGTGCGTATGTGTGTGAAGGAAACTGCCCTTTCTTTGTCCCGTCTGTTTTTAAAGTAAGGTGCACTAAGGTAATGAAAACGTTTATCCGTTATATGCATGATTATATGCCCGCTGTCAACCACTCATAAGTCAGAATTAAACAGCTGCCAAGCAAAAAGAGACGGACATACACAGCTTTCAGGAGCGTTCGCAAAATTGCGCAAAGCGATTACAGCTTCGTCATGTATGTCTGTCCGTCCGTTTGTGCGTCTATCCGTCAGCAGTAAAACTCGGCTTCCACTGAACGGATTTTCATGAAATTTGATATTTTAGTATTTTTATAAAATATGTCGAGAAAATTCAAGTTCATTAAAATCTGCAAGAATAACGGGTACTTTAAATGAAGACCTGTGTATATTTATGACAGTATCTCGCTGAATTCTTCTTAGAATGAGAAATATTTCAGGCTAAGAATGTAGAGAAACTCAAAACACACATTTTAAGTTCAGTAACTTTCTCCTCCAAACTCTTGCCGTTTATGAGATAGTGTGGAAAAATATGGTATAGCCAGACAGGCCACAGATGACATAAAAATATGGCGCATGCGCTTTGCGTGCTGGATACCTAATGGTACAGACACGCGCTCAGATTGTGTAATATATCCTGGTTTACTACGGCAACAGTGGTTAGGCAAATGCGCCTCAATGTTACGTTGTAAAGGTAAGGTGTCCAGGAGCGTGAGGCTCTAGGCCATCGACACATGAATGTGGTAAGGTGTCAACCCTATGTACCGGCCGCCTTTACCCAAAGGAACTATCCCTGGTACTCATTTCCGTTAGAGGCGAAGTCGATCCCTGGACCATAGTGCGGCCAGAAGGATTATTTCAATGAAAAACTCGAGTGACACCATCGGGAATCGAACCCGCGACCTTCCGGCTTGTAGCGCAGTGCCTCAACCAACTGTGTCGCCGCTTACTCCAATGCTTTTCATAAGATTTCTGTTTCCCCGCTGTCGTGTAGTTCTATTCCAAATTTTATCTGATCTCGTACGTCATTTCACACATTTAGAAATTCAATTTCCGTTGCTTGAATTGTATATTTTAAATAAATCATTAACTTCCAAGCACACAAGTTAAATATATACATAAACAGGTGAATAACTAGCTGAAGAGCTAACTAATCAACTGATCAACTATTTAGTTAACTAAATAAATACCTAAACAATTAATTAATTATTTAGTCAACCAACTAACTAATTAACTAACTTCATGGAGCAGTGTCCTTCAGAATTCACAATACCTCATTTGGTCAAGAGATTCCCCGGACATTACAAAACCCGACTGTTCATTAGTGTCTTGACAAGAAATAAGCACGTCTTCCGGACAGATCCAGGTGAAACCAGCTTACACCTTCCCATCCTATTTTCTTACAATATTTTAATTACCCTTCCATCTACACCTTGATCCTCCAAATAGTTTCTTTCCTTCCTGTTTTCCCACTAAAAAACCATGCGGTTTTCTTCGCTCCCATGCATGCTACATGACCATCCAATCTCGTTTCTTTGTGATGAAGAGTACAAACCATGCATCTCTTCCTTACGCAATTTTCTGTTTTTGCTTCCCTTTTCAGCCTAATTCTCATTTCTATATAAAAGCGTGGGAATAACATCTATTCCTAATTCCTGAATTTTTCTTGTTACTTCTTTCTTTGGTATTATGTTTGTCGTCCCACATACACTCTCGCATCTGTGGGATGTTCCTTTGCTATAAGAACATGAACCGCATTTTGTCTGTTGCAAAATTAGTTTGTCCGTATTATGCTTCTTGCAGACGCTTCATGCAGCTTTTTCAGACGCTGTTGTTCTTGGTGATATTTACTTCCTCGGTGTTACGTTTCGTCGCATCTTGTATAATGTGTAAAAATAATGACACCGCCGTGCCTGTCTGTGGGACAGAAGCGCTTCTTGAAATTGTGGCCATAAACACACAGAAGAAAATTGCAAAAAGAGAAGGAAAGGATCTGACGAAGACGAGATGATCAGAAGGCAATAAACCGTTAGGGCCAGTCCGTAGCATGAAATGTGATTCGTGGCTCTAACCGTCTATCTTCTGACGTGCTTCGAGCAGCACAAAATTTGTTTTGAAAATGATTTACAGGTTAAGGCGGTTCAGTGATCCGTCGTCAAAAGAATGCTGTGATTATAAAGTCACTGACCCGTTGAACAAAGTTCTCCTTTAGAAGCGCAGCTAGTTAGTAATTCCCCAGAATGTTACGCAAATCGAAGTTTCATTACCATGCCCACAAAACCCTAACAATTTTCCCTGTCCTTAGCCATATTACCCGAGGTGAGCAGTTCCCACTCTATGTCTCTAAGATTAATTTTATTATTATATTACCAACTTATTCTGGGTCTTTAAAATGGTCCTTAACTTAAAGTTTTCCTACTAGCACCCTCTATGCACTTCTCCCACACACCTTCCACACGTTCCGCCCGTCTCACTGTCCTTCACTTTATCTCCCTAATTATGCAGGGAGTTAAACTGAAAACTTAAGCCAGAAGCAAGGAAAGATTAATAGCCTTAACTTTCCTTATATAACATGTGCAACGCCTAACTCAGTATGTGCTGGAAAACAACCTCTTTCAACTTTCAGACATGCTTAATACCTGGTAAACAGATTATTAAAGTCTGTTTGAAGTCTTGCCTAGAATTTTCTAACAATGCGTGCCCTGCGATTTCTTTAAGTTCGTCGTGTGTGTGTGTGTGGATTGCTTTTTATGCTTTGTCTTCCAAACTTCCCCACAGATAATTATCACATTGGGTTAGATCGGGCAGAAAAATCAGTCCATTTTTCATAATTCTCTTGACCAATGGTGATTTCGAAGGAACTGAAACACCACGAAAGCTATTCTAAAATCTCTGCTACACTTTTCATGCGATTTCTTGCTTATAGAGGTTTTCACGTTGAAAACCCTTTGTATTAATTCGTACTGCACACTAAAGAAAAAATAAACGCATGTTACCATGTTTTTTACACATCCGCTACAGACAGTATGTTAATGAGAACTGTGTGACTGAGGTGTGGCAATGTACCGTACGCTCGCCGATAGCACTGGCGTTGTGTGAGTCGTGCAGCTAACGTGCGGCAATTTCCAGAATAGAATTTCAAACACTACTCAAAAATTTGTTCACCAGGACTCAAGCAAGTCTGAGGGTTGAAGGCCATCAATTTCAGTACCTACTCTAACACGCGCTAAGTTGTAACATGTATTGCATGTGTTATATGCGGAACTATAAGGCCGTTAAGCTTGCCATGTGTCTGGGTTCGGTTTTCAGTTGAACTCCCTGTATCTGACGAGGAGAAAATATTAAATCAAGAGGATCCTTCTACAGCTCAAATAATTTCCTGCATCCTATTTTCCAACACCCTCAGTTCATGCTCCTTCCTTAGTATGAGAGATGAAGTTCCATACATATATAACCAGTGGGGAGAACTTTACCAAAAAAGCGATTTTTCGGCACCTCCAGGAACAAAATATTATTGTACATCGCCATTTTCCGGATACTGTCCGCTTACATCTAATATGTATCTCAGCGTAAATGAAACTCAGATACTCTGTAATCTTTCCTTGCTGCTAATTCTATTCCTTTCAATAGCAGTTACGTAACATTCTGTGTGTATATAATCTAAAAAACAAATGAGAAACCAATATTTCATCTTTTTAAGCATCATTTCCAAAAGACTGGATTATATACGTTTCTGTCTGTCGCCATGTTAACTCTTGGTTTGCGTAAATTTACTATGGACATCATTTATGACTTTATGTAACATAGTAGAAACAAAAACTGTAACTGGCTGTGAGAAAATGCTTTCAGATCTTGTTTTCACTTACACCTCCTCCCGCCCCCCGACTTTCACCCTTCAGCTTCTTTGGGTATGATCCAGGGAATTCGTATGCGACTTACAAGCTTTCTTGAACATATCGCCATTGTATATTTGTTTGACACATTGTTCTTGTTACTATGGAAAATTGGAACACAAAATACGTAAAGGCGTTACTCTCTGGGTGGAATAACAAGTTTCCGGGCTGTGAAATAGCAAACCGTCATCTGCTACGCCCACTCAGAACGAGAAGTGGCGCTGTGTGTTGCCGGTGGATGCAAGAGTGAAACGTAAAGTGCCTCGGTTTTCGGGTTAATGGGGCCTTCCTAATAGCCGACGCATGAAAACGAATTTTTATTGTATTTCTGTGTATTTATGTCTTTATGTTCTTAAACATCAAACGTTAAAACAAAAGATTCTGAGCCGAATTATAGCAAGATTTCTCCGAAATTACTTTGTTAGTGTTGTTCCAAATTAGAAAGATTAGCAGCATTTATAATAAATTTTTCCATTATCACAAAAGTACTCAGAACAGCACAATATGTTTCGCAAGAAAACTGCTTCCTTCTTCAGGTGAGTGGTTTCATCTGAAGAAGGAAGCAGTTTGCTTTCGAAGCCATTGTGTTGTTTTGAGTACCTTCGTGATAGTGGGAAAAGTTTCTATAAATGCTGCTCACCTTTCTCATGTGCAATCATTATCAATAACCTATATGTTGCAGTTATTCCAAAGTGTTTCAGTGTTGCCAACTTTTTAAAATTTACTGGCGGTCTCTATGTCGTGGCATTGCCCTGTATTCTGTTGCCGAAAAATGAACATGACACATAATTTCCTAAACATTTGTTTCTACACTAACCTCCTCACTGGCGACTAATACAGCTGTCGTTTGTCTCTTTTCTGCGTTTTATTTCTTACATGTTTATAGCATTTTACTCCGCAAAAATTGTGTATATTTTTGTAAGTATAATTTGTTCCACATCCTTTTGTTTTTGGGACACCCTTATGGAATGTATGTATGTATGTATGTATGTATGTATGTATGTATGTATGTATGTATATATGTACAACTGTATGTATGTATAATTGTATGTGTGAATTATGTACATATGTACATGTATGTATGTATGTATGTATGTATGTATGTATGTATGTATGTATGCTTATATATTTGTATGTAGGTATCTATTCTGTCGGCCCTTAACTTAACACGATCAGCGTAGGCCAGATGCTGATGTATTCCCTTCAGTGACCTTCTGTCCTGGTTTACTCCGTCTTTGATATTTCCACAGATTTTCACAGGGAAGAGAGGACATTCCACCCTTACATATCTACTTGCAATGATCGCTATGAGACCGAGATTCTTCCTTATGTTTCAAATACCAGGATTCAGCTCCTCTACATTCCGTCATTCCATTATTAGCGTTATCACACGCCCTTGTAATCTACACAAGTGTCAGCAAGTTCTCACGCTACCACCGAACTGTAGCCTTCTGGAATGTTACGCGGCGTAAATTTATGTTCTGTTACCAACGTTTCGGAAAAACACATCCTTCCCATCTTTGAGGATAAAGCAGCCCAAGAAGAATGTCATGAATCGTGGATAAGTTTTCGTGTGGCGGATGGGTGCAGTCGGTGTTCATTCTGAGGAAAGCAAGCCAGCCAGGCAGGTTGCTGAGTCGTGGAATTGCCAGCAGAATGTGCAGAAGATTAAAAAGGCAGAAGATAGATATATGCCAAAAGAAAAGCGAGAAATTAAGAAATGAAAGAGGAAGGAGAACGACTTGTGCGTGAGAAAAGAAATGAAGAAGCGATTGAGGAATGGGACACATAAAAGCGAAAAGAATGAAGAAATGGAGAGAAGCAGGAAGAAGGGAACCCTCAGGGCACGGAAACATTTGTGAAGAAAGGTGGGAGGAGCGAAGTCGCAGGAGCTTATGAGGAAAATAAAGAAATGAAAGAGGAAGGAGAGACGCCACACAAGGAAGAAAACAGAGAAATGACAGAGGAAATTAGCCTCCAGGGCACGGGGAAATATTTTAAAAAATGGAGAACGAAGTGTCCTTCCTCTTTCGTTACTTGATTGTTCATTTTTTCCGCTTTGCTCTGTTGTCTCCACTTCCTCATTCATTTCATCCTTCTTGCCAAAGCGGCTGTCCTTTATCCTTCGTTTCTTCATTCCTTCCAATCTGCTCTGGCGTCTCTCATTTCTCTTGCATTTTTATTCTCCCCATAGCGTCATGGTGGCGACTTTGCTCTCCAGTAACCTATATAATAACGCACCCAACTGTGCCCGGTATTCTACTAGGACTGCTTTATCCTTGAAAATGGGGCCGATAGGTTGCCCCGAAACGTCCGTAACAAAATACCAACCTACGGAGCCTAACATCTCAGAAGAATGAAGGCGTGACGTATCAGTAAGTTTACAATAATTTGCAATACTCATGATCACTTCGAATATTTTCTGAACCACTTTAAGATGAAGTCGTTTCTAAAGTTAGAACAAGAAGTAACGCTTCACCTACACATGAAAGAAGTGAAGGCAGAGGCATCAGGTAGTCAGGAAGTCTACAATTGTCTTTGTCCTGCCTTTAACGACAATGAAATCATTACTTTTAGTATTCATCCTGAACATACAGCCCTCGAAAATTCAAAAGATTTCAGCAACACCACTACAGCAGTTTAAAAATATATAGTTTAAAGGTGCCTACCCTTAATTTCCAGCTTTTAACTGCAATAAAATTAAAACAAATTAAATATGAAGGCAATCAAATAAATTTTTCAGTTGCATCGCGCTTCGCTTTTCATATTCAAAATGCCAGCGGCAAGATCGCCCAGAACCAGCTGACAGGATGCATGTTGAGGCACTTGCTCTAACGAACGGTGTTTGATCAAGATCACAGGCAAATTTACCTTGCCTGTAGGCCATGAAAAGTGCTCTATGATATTACACCGAAAACATTACTTAGTGGCAGGTACATGGGATGTTTTTGATGTCGGTGTCATACGCTGAAACAGATTCTATCGGCATGTACCAGATAGCTAACGAAGCAAAATTCAGCCTGCCCGCTACAGCCCTAAAATACGATAGCAAATACACGTGTGTAGTTCTGTACTGTCTTACGGCAATGCAGGTAACGAACACCTCTCCGTAGTTTATCTTTTTCACAGTTTGTCTGCTCTGAACATAAACATTGACAAGAAATTCGAGAATGTGGATTTTAAACCTTCAACTGTCGTCTTTCCATATGAACGTCAAACATCAAATACTCTACACAAAGGGCCCCGGTACTGCTGTTCAGAACTTAGTATCTTAGCAAGCAGGTAAGAGGGAAGCAGGACATGCAAGCAGCATATTTGTGTCTAAATTGCTACAGATCTGTGACAAAAATTTTCTTCAGTTAGCAGCACATTTTAGTGGATCCTGTTCTTTAATCAACCTTTGTATCATAGAGTAAATGTACTTATTTTCAGAAAATTTTGAAGTTATTGTGATGAGGAACTTTTGAAAAATTATCCTTTGATCACTTCCATTGGAATTTACACGGGCATGACAGTATAAAAAACAGAGAATTTTGTGTTTAGTAATATTTTGAAAGAATATGTTAAGACAGTGACCCGAACAGAGACCGGTTTGAAACTTTTAGGCCCAAGTACCCTAGAATTCGATATGGGTAGGCGAAAGTAAGGTACAGGTTTACTGCAAAAGTGTAAGTACAAAACAAAATTTTACGTAATTTAAAGCTTTAATTCGCCTGAATATTTTAAGAAGCCCAAATTCTCCACTTTCTATTTAATTTAATCAATGCATCTGCGTCCTGAAGATAAGGCAACACGAATCTTAACACAATTTTTGTGACATTTGCTATGATTTAATCTTCTGCCTTGCGCCAGGATCGTACGCAGTTTTTTAGCAGTTTCTTCGCTGTAAATGAAAGGCACTTTTTCGGATTTTTATTTTCTTCTTTTTAAAATGTAAATTTCATGAAGCATAACCAAAGTTCATATAAGGCCTACATCTGCGAGCATTCTGGTTCTAACCTAAGAATGCCAAGCCATAAAGGACGTGTGAAGTTAGACTACAGGAGCGTTAATAATATGTTTTGCCTCACCAGCTACAACGATCATACAGCTGCAAAATTTTAATAAATGGGAACCAAGAAACATTTCGTTTTTTACTTCTTGTTAACTATTCTTTACATTACTTTCCTTGTTACAATGATCTTTACTATTATGCTTGAAAGTCGCCGACGACTAAAGGCACAGCACTCTGAACTAGGTAAGCAAAGGTTTCAAATCTCTACCCAGATACCAGCCATTTTGATTGAAATTTTGGCGGACTCCTCAGTCTCTGACGGAAAGTCGCAGGTGTTTACATAATTTACGTCAAAGTGGCTTCTACGCTATATAACTTGAATTATTGACACAGCCGTTCCATAAATCATAAAACAAATGTGACAAAAGGCAGATAAGTACCTAATATTTAGCTTCAGAGTACATCTTCCTTAGTTCCTTCGTCCAAAATTTTGCATTTATTATACATGAGATTATTGCATATACATTTGTGCAATTTATTCTCCATTTTCAGTATTTGCAACTAAAATGTAAACTTGATTAATTGAATTCTTGCACTAAATATTTAAGTTTGTAAATCAATGAAACAACTAGTACAGAATTGTTAGTCTTACAAATGCAAATGCAAGTTTCACCCTAGATCAGGCCACGAAGGCCCAGAGAGGGAGTAGAAGTATAACTCTACTCTTTCTTTAACCTCGGCGCTACATAAGTATGGTTGGTTAAAGCCACGCCCCGGCGGCTTTACCCCCCAGAAAGAAACAAGGTGCCCATTTTACAGGAGGCTGAGTGGGCCCCAGGGCCAATCTGGACAGGTGAGGAAAATATTGCCCCTATCCGGATTCGATCCCTGAACCTTTCAGCCCATAGCGAGTCGTTATACCGCCCACGCTATCGCGGCCCACATTTGCAATAATATTACTGAGATAAATGTAACAGAGTTTGAAGACTGGTATTGTCTGAGGTAAGATGATATATAATATTATTAAAATGTTGCAGAGGACTATGCTGGTTCTATAAACAAGGTACATGATAGAGACAATGGGACACTCTGAAACGTCGGTACACTATACGGTGTCTCATCCCAGAAGACAGAAACATTCACCGCTAAAGCCGTGAAATATCTAATTCGACGAAATAAAACATTCAGTGCGAATGCAAAGTGGGGTGACAGTAGCTTCGGTTTAGACTTGTGGAGAAATGCATTTGCAGTCGCAACTCATATTTCTCCGAATTATATTTTAATACTATTTTCCTTCAACGCCTCTATACCGGTATTTTTCTTTTCAGTTGCAGTTTTAAAAAAGAAATGCTGTGTATTCCCCAACTCCCACATGCCCATTACAGGTCTCTCCCAATCTTATTTTAAGATAGCAATCGTAATAACATTATGTGATGCTTAGCACTGATAAGCCCCTCGATATGTAATTCTCTCCATTTCCTATAACTTCCTTTCTTCTGCAAGGATGCCAAGTCCCATAAATTCTGGAGACGACAACGTTCCAAGTTTCGAATTCTCTGATTTCCACACAGACGCCTCTGACGTACATAAACCAGCCCAAAGTGCTTGTGGCTATCAAAGTGTATCACGTGGTTATCAGAATGTTTAGACAGGAGGGCAGTGTAAGTAAGTATGTTAGGAGAGTAAACCTAAAACAATGGGGAGGATGGGGAGTTGGTAGATTTGTGGGACTTATTTCCGTGGCTTCAATATGCACGAAAATGTTCCGCTCAGCACCACGTTCTCACCGTCAGCGTAGATCCACCTCAGGGCGAAAGACTTAACTGTAAACATGCTGCCTATGCAAATTAAAACAACAACAACCAGCCCACTGCGTTTGTATTGGATGTGATACACATTTTAAATACCCCTAGGGTTAACCCGTTTGTTTGCTTTTTACAGAAAGCTGTCGGGTATATATAGAGCCAGGACGATGCTGTACCAGTGTTCGCGGAATCAGGTATCCGTCTAATAAAGTTGATGGTCAATAGTTGAGGGAAAATTTTCTCTTTCTGATTCTTTATACTTTGTTATTTACATTTATTGGACAGAAAATATTATTCTTTTATGAATCGCGTTATATTTTCAGGTTCTATGCTATAAGATTTGCCTGTGCTATTACCCTAACGTTTGATAAGCATAGAGTGAATAAAGTTATGACACACAACGACACCTTCCGCTCTGCTATGAACATAAAGCACGCGAATGAAACAACTGAGTTTTTATAAAAAGATAATTCGATAACTGATTTTGAAAGAAGCAAGAAACTCAAGCCACATGAGCATTATCTCCAACGTTATGTTGCTTATGTCACCATTAGAGTGTAATTCCTTTATACCATAGATTATCCAAGTATTCCCGTTGGGTTTCAAGTACACTCTCAATATAAGTGGCTATAGAATATGTTAGAGCGAAGACATAACCGTAAAATTTTATTTACACTCTCAAATATTCCATAAAATGATCCAGAATGCAGCAAGACCACAGGGCCCTAGCGGAATATAAGTCCAACAAGCAGCGCTCGATCTCAACCGTTCGTTTACTTAGAGACCACATAGTGACACCGTACACATAGGTCTACAGACGTTATGAATCTGGGGGCAATTTTAAAAACGAATCTTACGAATGTGTGAAAATTTTTTAAATTTTAACGTTACTGATTTGTCAACACATGCCTACAGGATGCTGAAAGAACGTGAAAAATGGGGAGCTTCCTAAAGTGTACTTTACGACAAATATCCTTAGGATTATCAGATAATGCGTATCAGATTGACGGATAACGTAGCACGCAAGGGAGAATAAAAATGCGCATACGTTTAGCCCTGGAAAACTGAATGAAAGGCCTTCGAGTACCTAGACATGCACACGTGAAAGGGAAGGGACTGGGTTCGCTTTATCCAGAATTGGATCAATGGTGGCCTCTTGTGTGGCCGATAAAAACCGTCGTGTTCCGTAAAATAAGAAGAAGTTCTTAAGAACCTGAACAGTAATTTATTTCTGAAGGACTCTGCTCCAGAGACCGAGTTTCCACGTGTTACTGCTTATAAGATACAACGTCCTATTCACTGGGTAAAGGAGCTCCCACTCCACTGTATCTAGTGTCGAGGTTAAAAATGAGTGGAGCTATGCCTCTGCTTCTTCTATGTGCCTTTATGGAAAATTTCACGTTTTTACTGTGCATAAAAAGGGGTGAAGAAAACATGTATGAATAGTGGTGACCGACCGTGTAGGATTTTAAATGTACGGCACGAAGGAGGACATCTGCTAGAGGCAAGAACTGTCTGATCCTGTCGAGAATAGCGAGCGACCTGCCAGCAGCAGATTTCAATAGGAACTTCGTTTGTGAAACAGGAAATATGGGCCTATGACACGGATTTCAAGAGAGTACAAAGGCGATTCTAACAACTTAAGTGTACGTGTTTTGGACTTCAAAGGCCACTGCATAAAAACTGGATTTAAGATAAAGGAAATAGTTAGATAGCCGTACGAAAATAATCAATCGAGAAATTTCAGATGAAGCGAACTTACAGAATGCAAGAAAATGCATAAGCCAATAGCAAGTTTCTTCGGGAAAGAGATGAGAAATAAGAATAACACAGCAGTATATTTGGGATGTGACGCCAAGCAACCTGGAAGATTTTATCAGTGTTTCGGAAGAAAATACTGCCTGCATATTCAGGGCCGAAGTGAAAATTGAGGTAGAATTTTTCCTCAAAATTTAATAATCATTGACCACAGTAGACGGTGCTACATTACAAAGACGACAGTTTTGTTTGTACAAGTGCCGAGCGTATGATAATTCCACCTTTAAAGATGCAGATCCCTGTACATTGTCCATGTTTAACCCTTTAAAGACGAAACGTGTCTTATTTTATATAAGGACTCAGCGCGTACCGCGCAGTAAACACGTTCCTTGTGAGTTATAAAAACCAGTCTGTTAATGCTGCCTAAGTCAAAAGTCACTGTTTGTTCTGACAGCCATACAAAACATGTAAAGTCAATGCGAGAAACACTTAGAACTGTTGAATGTTGAACCTGGTGGCAAGTAAAATAACCGCTAGGCTTTAAAAGGTTAAGAACACGCCGTATCTATTAGCACTTTCAAGTAGCGAGTCAAGAAACTTTTGAAGGAGTCTTTTGCTGCATCGGAGCTTCTTGTACATAAAATCTGTCCGCACACCTCAGGAAGGAATAAGCGCAACTTTTGACAACATAAAATGGCGATTTAACCCTTTAAGGGATGATCGAGTTTGCTTTCTGGCGTAGCTATTTACTGTCTTGATAACTTCTAATCTCATCGCTAAATAATTCTGGAAAATTAGAAGGCCGTACTGAGATATTCTCTCTTGTGGCACAAAGCCGGGCCCCACAAGCAGTTCATGAACAAATTCGAAAATGTTATCTGGAAAAAGTCTCACTGACACATTGCACTGGAAAATTTTTAAGTAAGAGGAAATTATTTCCCTATATCGGTGGCCTTTCCCTTGCTGGGATTGGGTCTTCGAATCCCGCTGGGGATATGGATATCTGTCCGTTGAGATTGTTGTGTTTCGTCAGGCAGAGGTCCATTCGATGAGCCGATCCCTCGTCCAGAGGAGTCCTACAGAGTGCGTGTGCGTCATTGGGTGTGATCATGTGCAAAAATAACCCTGTACACTTACAGTGAGCACGTAGAAGGTGTCAGGCTAAGAAAAAACGAGAATTTCTTACTTATTAGGGTTACGAAAAATCGCATGTAGGGCTTCATAGCGCCTTCAAATAAGCCTGTTAATTTGTCATGCCGAGAATGTTGTGGGAGTTCGACAAGGCCAGTGACACTTTAAAGTCGGCAGCAGTAGTAAAGAAAATATTCTAACAATGTAAGAAACAAAATGTTACCATTATGAACTTTAGTTGTGTCAAAATCTCACAGAATCTACAAGATGAATAAATAAATTTGCGCGCACGTTTGAACAGATCAGTAACATAAATTTGTCCATTCCGTCCATTTTCGTATCAGTGTACTCACTTCATTGCATCAACCAAGTTCGCATTATTACTTGTTGCTAGAGACCAACTCATGCACGCATTAACACTAAAACATCCATAAAAGCACCCCTACATGTTCCGAACTCAGTTAGTGTTCATCTTCAGGGGGGTCACACATTCACTGATTACACACAATCACAATATGGCGACAGATGTTAGTCCTTTATGACGTGCACCCTTCACCGTGTTAAACAAGAAGTTTCATCCATCGTTTAAGAAGAATGTTCTTATCATATTTTGTCAACATATCAGATACGTCATAAACGACTAACATCTGTCGCCATATTGTGATTGTGTGTAATCAGTGAATGTGTGACCCCCCTGAAGATGAACACTAACTGAGTTCCTAACATGTAGGGGTGCTTTTATGGATGTTTTCGTTTTCAATTAGTGCATGAGTTGGTCTCTAGCAATACGTATATGAAACAGTGCACGGTGTGCCTATCAAATTAACGTTATTAGTTACATGTGAGAGTTAAACACGTAGCTGCGACATGTTTCGATACAAGCGTGCCATCTTCAGGGAGCAAAATATGCCAGGTCTAAACCCAACTGCCAGTGACAGGCTTGTACTGAAACATGTCGGAACTACGTGTTTTAATACTCGCTTGTAACCAATAATCTGCATTTAGTCGGGACAGTAAATTGAATTCGGAAGATTAATGGTTGTAAATAATTTCTGAGGGACTTGGGAAAAACATAAGTAATAATACGAAGAGAAAAACGTTTGCACACGGGCAAAAGTGCATTCGTTAGGTTTATTTCTCGTATGAATGGTAACTGGGGAAAGGGATGGTATGTCGGTTTTTCCAGCAGGACAAAAAAGCGATTTGGCTTATTGAGGGAGATGTACAGACTTTGAATGCGTGTAGAAGCGCTGCTGAACACCACTTCGCATGTGTAACGAAGTAAGAGGTTAGAGCCTGTTATTTTAAGACCTAACCTAACCTACAAGTACAGTGGAAAGACTGTTTGTGAGAAACAGTGTTTAGCCTTCGTGAGGACATAAACTGACAGGAAACTGCAAATGGCGTTGCAGATTTTCTTAAAAGTCAGAGTTTTGTACGCGTAGTGTGTAAGGAGACTGGGCCTTCTGCTTGTAGATGACAGTGTACTTTAGTACACTTTACTTTAGTACTTTAGTACTTTAATTTAGTGGCTTGTATCAAACTTAGTTGTGAAGGTAAGTTCATAGCGTACTGTACAATGTATTAGTTTTCCCAGAGTGTGGCACTCAGGGGTTAGTACGGGGGACTAGGTGACTCACAGCACAGCACAAGTATAAGTGTGTTCGCACGCTTCCGCCGCGGTGGAAATGAGATTGCCCTTTTCTCGGATTTTACGCAGCGCAGATTGGTAGCTTCTTACCGACGTTTCGGGAAAACCTATCGATCCCAATTTTAAGGATCATGCAGTTAAAGGAGATTCTTCTTTGACTGCCTGATTCTTGATGGTGGGATCCATAAGTGTTCCCGAAACGTCGATAACAAGCTACCAATTTGCACTGCGTAAAATCCCAGAAGAGTATACATCTTAACGCAGAAACACCTTATACTGGAAATGTGGGAACTATTCCTTGTCGTGGTCTGTTAAATTTGGCTTTATTCGTATGAAATCGAGAGGTGCAGGCCTATGCGGGAATAACCTCGGGTGGAAGATGTTGAAACAGGAAATGTGGTAGAGTTTTAACATTGTATATACACTACATCTAAAAATACAAGAATAGTTGAAGCATTAAGTATAAACTACTTAAGTGCAAAGTATATATATTACAGCTGATATTTCTGGATTTAAAGAAAAATGGTTGCACATAGTAATATAAATACCAAGGAAAGCAAGAGTTCCACCACTTACGTCACATTGCATTACGTTACTTTATTGCTAAATGTTAATTCAATAACTGAATTAAAGGACCAGAAAGAAAAGCTTATAAACTTACAGTTAGAAATGAAATTTTGCCTTTGAAAACTTCCAATAAGGTGTCTGTGTGCACAACAAGGAACAAAGTTTATATCAGGGACAGCAGTAGGGTGAAACCGACATATTAAATTTTGTGCCCACGCTGGAATTAAGATAACTGTAGCGAGTGTTAAAAGAACGGCGCTTTTTGACAGCGTCATTACTTATTACGTCACAACAGCATATCTACAATCAACTTCGTTTCTTGGTGTTTCTAGAGTACGAATTATTACAGTAAATTTACTCTTCCTTTTATGTTACCTCTACGGGAGCAGATGAATTGACACCAATTAGTTCATGGCAGAGGTAGCTAGTTTGATTCACAAATGTATCCTGGGCTTTGAATACATAGACGTATAATCCAGTTGTAGCAGTAATAACCTTGGAATGCTTTAATTAATTAAGTTACGCAAATCCAAACCGGCTGTTTACAAAATACACTGTTTCGTCAATATGGAAATTAAATTCAAACTTATCACAAACTTACTGGAATGCAGCAGATCTTAGCGCGTGTCCGTTGATCAGTTAATTCTGTCACAGTCTAACACACACACACACACACACACACACACACACACACACACACACACACACACACACACACACACACACAAACAAACAAACAAACGAAGTAACTAAGCTGGGTAAGAAGTCCAGTAACACAAAAAAAAGCCAACACTCTAACTGAAACATTAAAGATTTTGATTTGTATTATGGAAGTAATCGATTCGAATCTCGGTCAGGCCACCGGTTAAATTGCGCACAGCAGTGAATATTTTCGTTGGACTGAAATTTGGCTTCTAGGTAGGAATCTTTTCTCAGAGGCATATTGCGTTCCTGCAGCTACGACGGATATTGCACGCACTCAGAAATCTGGTAAGTAACCGTGAGGGGAGACTGACACAGGAGCAGTTTGAGAGGAAACGGGGGTATCTTGTTCTACAGTTATTGAACTTCTGACATGAAGTGCTTCTTGTCAAAGTCCCACAGGCTCATTCCAAAAGCAAAGTTGGTCAAGAAGAAAAGAGAGTGCCACTCAACAGAGATGAGACAGAAATCCTCAATTTGTCGCCTTACAAAAATCAATTAGTCTCCACAGAAGAGTGACTCAAAGCCAAAATGGGGAGAAAATTCTTCCTTTTGCGAAGGAAGCAGCAACAAAGCGCGGAAGAAAAGTAAAAGAAAAATTATGTATTTTCCAAATATTTTATCGATTGTAACGGGGAAGTTGAAGAAGAAACAGATTATTATTATTATTATTATTATTATTATTATTAACGTAACTATGATAACGCACGGTGCCTTTAGTCCAAAGACTGGTACTTGAGACCCACCGAAGGGTGGATTACCTGCTCCACGTGCCAAAAGCGGCATGCAGTTCATGTGTGGGTGCTGACAGCCGTAAAGACAGAGCTTTTCACATCTAGCCCCGAAGGACATTTGGAGCATTTAAATATATTCAGAATTTTTATTGTTATAATTTTTCATTATTTACAATTATTTCACAAAATTACTACTCTAAAATATTTAATATATAACTTCTTCACGACATCCTTCCGATTACATTATTTTTCCTCATGAGTCGGGCAAAACTGGAAATAATGCCTTCCTGTACAAACTGATGTTAAACTTTAATTTGATTGTTTCTTCTACCTGCGTTCGTAGCAATGCAATCTTAAATGATCATCAATATATACCATGTGGTTTATCAATAATATGTGTTTATTCTTATGCCCTAAGACGTGATAAATTATTAGCTTCCGCCTTTCACCCTATATTCTTCTTCCTAAAGCAGTCGCCCCCTGCCGTCTCGCCCATTAAACTCGCTTTCTCCCTCACTTTTCCTGCCCACCTCTCCCTCTGAGTGAAAGGACTCGGAAAGCAGCTGAACCGATTCTTATTAAGTTGGTACTGGTTAGTATAATTGAAACTTGTTCAGCAACACCAGTTCTAATTTAAACCGGACACAAATAACGGACACTTCCCATGAACACCTACATGCTTTATGCGACCACCACAAATTTAACTGGCGTATAACCCTCGAAATATTCTTCAGGTTGAAAAATGTCTGGAAGAAGGACGTGGAAATAAATTAGACACCACTTTTTTACGCGATAGGTTTTTGGTTAAATCTTCAGGTTTTCGAGATAATTGGACAAAAGTAAGTGGCCGTGCTATAATTTTTACTTGGCGAGAATCAACGTTCTCAAGGCTTTGAAGATAGGCCTCGCTGTCGTCTGGGCTTTGGTACTGTACAGTCTGGTAGAAGCATACCAACGTCTCAGAGTTGCTACTGTCTTCATTATGAATACAGATAATGAACAGGACAGCATGATTCTCAAAAAAGTCGGTACATTTCTATCAGAAGGCACGGTATCACAGCTCGGACGACAGAAATCTTCGTTCCTTAACCCGTTTCTCTTAAAATTTGATGATAAAAACTGACAGTGCTCACAAACTCTAATATACAGATGAATTCCAGGGATGCAGCTTCATTTGTGAATGTACCTCGAGCATTTGTCACGGGTCACATTGTTATGTGAACTCATTCATTCAGCATATCATATATACCGGCATGTATTAACAGGACGTGCGTTTATAATGACACGAACATTTATGTGTCATTGCAAAGGAATTGAATGGTGCAACCGGAACAAAAAATATTTGTATTGGATCTGCTACAAAATGCACGAAGATAAGAGAGGTGACTGTCAAACAGGGCTGTTAAAATCTATTGGCCCAGTATAAATATATCCTGCTACGTCTATACAACAATATATGCCTGTGTGTAAACAGCAACAACACTGAGTTATCCGTGAAATGATATTTAGATTTTAACAACAGTTATTTTCTTTTCATTCACCACCCGTAGAAATATGCCACTAGAGTGTAATAATACTTTTACAACACAATAAAGATTTCGTTACTGTATGAGACCACCTGAAATGGACGTTCCCAGAATAATGAATGGAACCAAAATAGAGTAGATCACAGTGGCCGCGCTGTCTATGGCGTGGGTCTGCGGCCGAGCGCTTGCTGGGGTCGTGGGTTCGAATCCCACCGGGGGGCATGGATGTTTGTCTTGTACAGTGTTTGTGTTGTCAGGTAGAGGTCTCTGCGACGGGCCGATCCCTCGTCCAGAGGAGTCCTACCGACTGTGGTGTGTGTCTGAGTGTGATCACATGAAAATAAAAACCCTCTACACCTGCTGTGAGTAGGTAGCAGAGGTGAGGACTACGAAACGAAATGAAACAAACTAGGAATAGTAACAAGAGAATTGAGAAGATCACTCAATTAGGGACAAATAATTCTTCGTTTTTCACCAAATAGCATTAGAGTGAATTATCAAGGATTATCAAACAGGCTGCCCCCATGTAAGACGACTGTTAAAGATAAGAAGTACGTATTCATTGACTGCACCAACCAAATTATGCACTGAATAATGCACACTCATGAGCTATTATAAATACACTAATGGTGTATTGTAAAAGGTTGTGACGACGTTCCACAGTGTTGTGAAGTATTGGGTTTTTGAATTTCCATCGTCCGAAGAATAAAATAACTTCAGTTAAAATTACGACGTTTCGGGAACTGGTTCTGCTTCCGTCCTCAGGTAAAAGGAGGGGGGAAGAGAGGAACGCCTACTCTGTTGGTCCCTTAGATAGAGCTAGTCTCAATTACTGGATCCAGTGATTTAGGACGAAAGCAGAACCAGTTTCCGAAACGTCGTAATTTTAATTGTCATTATTTTATTGTTCGGGCGATCGAAAAAGTACAAAACCCACTGCTTCACAACACTAATGGCGCTTTTGATCTGCATTCCTTTGGACTGAATAGCCCCCTGATAATGGCACCTCGCTGCTGAAACGTGTGGGTGGTTTGATTGTGGCTCGTCAATGTGTGCTGTATTCGGTGCACGGTGTGGTTCATGTAATAAGAGTGGAAAATGCTAGGTATGAGTAACGTCAAATTTGTATTTCATTGCTCTAATTTTGATAATACAGTAGATTAACCCTTTAAAGACGAAGCCTGTCTGTTTTATATAAAGACTCAGTGCATACCGCGCTGTAAACACTCTCCACTTCGGTTATAAAAACCAGTCTCTTAATGTTTTATAAGGCAAAAGTTGCTGTTTGTTCTGAGATCCGCACAAAACACATAAACGCAATGTGGGCACCACGTAGAATTTTTTAATGTTAAACCTGGTGGTACGTAAAATTACCGCTAGGCTTTAAATGGTTAAGGACTCAGTCCGTACCGCGCTGTAAACACTCTCCACTTCGGTTATAAAAACCAGTCTCTTAATGTTTTATAAGGCAGAAGTTGCTGTTTGTTCTGAGATCCGCACAAAACACATAAACGCAATGTGGGCACCACGTAGAGTTTTTTAATGTTAAACCTGGTGGTACGTAAAATTACCGCTAGGCTTTAAAAGGTTAAGGACTCAGTCCGTACCGCGCTGTAAACACTCTCCACTTCGGTTATAAAAACCAGTCTCTTAATGTTTTATAAGGCAAAAGTTGCTGTTTGTTCTGAGATCCGCACAAAACACATAAACGCAATGTGGGCACCACGTAGAGTTTTTTAATGTTAAACCTGGTGGTACGTAAAATTACCGCTAGGCTTTAAAAGGTTAAGGACTCAGTCCGTACCGCGCTGTAAACACTCTCCACTTCGGTTATAAAAACCAGTCTCTTAATGTTTTATAAGGCAAAAGTTGCTGTTTGTTCTGAGATCCGTACAAAACACATAAACGCAATGTGGGCACCACGCAGAATTTTTTAATGTTAAACCTGGTCGTACGTAAAGTTACCGCTAGGCTTAGAAGGTTAACATAGTGCAATAGATAATGTACGTTAGGCCACTTCTCATGTTTACACCGTCTTTGCCGTCAGGAATGTGACGTCGCTGTTGGTTGAAGCACAGGATTTTCTCTTCTGCATAGCAATCAGACCGGCTGTGAGGTTCAGCCATGCCCTGTCCAACGGAACACAATGCATTTTTCTCAGGGGAAAAAGCGACCTCCATCTAGTGCTATGCTGTGAAAGGGAGAAGATGTCCTTTCACTTCCAGCGTGTGGGTGTATTGATAGCTTTCACGGCGTGGTGATCAATTTTAACACGGCAAATTTACTTTTACCTTCAGGTCTGAAGAAAAGAAACCACTTAAGAGATATAGGCTTAACCCTTTAAAGACGAAGCGTATCTGTTTTATATAAGGACTCAGTGCGTACCGCGCTGTTAACACTCTCCACTTCGGTTATAAAAACCAGTCTCTTAATGTTTTATAAGGCAAAAGTTGCTGTTTGTTCTGAGATCCGTACAAAACACATAAACGCGATGTGGGCACCACGTAGAATTTTTTAATATTAAACCTGGTGGTACGTAAAGTTACCGCTAGGCTTTAAAGGTTAAATATATTCGCATACTGAAAGGCAGTAGGGTACAAGCATATGGAATATATTTCTGAGACTCAACGTGGGATTTGCTAGAAGGCTTTTGTGAGCTCGATACGAAACATAGAGTTTCCGTAAAAGTGAAAATTCCTTGCATAGTTGAAAAATTTTCCATTTTATTCTCCATGAAATTGTGCATTTATATTTTGGTTTTAAGCACATACCAAATGGTAAGGTTCAGGTAAATTTAAATCTAGGAAAGTTCGTGAAAGCCAAGAGGGACGTAGAAGTACTGCTTTATTGTTTATTTGACCTCGACGCTAGATGGGGTTGGGTGGTCGACGCCAGGCCCAGGCCGCTTTACCCCCGGGAAAGGGACCCTGTACCCATTGTATAGGAGGCTGGGTGGGCCCCAGGGCCAGCCTTGTCAATCCGGAAGCACTGCAATTATACGAACAAATGCGGGATTTGTTTAACCAGTAACATTCGGCGGGCCATACGTCACTACAATTTTAGGCCCAGCTAATTTATTTCACTGAAGTATTATTTTTAACTTACTGTCCGAAAATATGGATGCGTTTATCCTATTTATTACGAAATTAAAAATTCCGCCAAGGAAGAATTATCGGACCCTTTCATTCGCAACCATTCACAAATAGTCATTTCCACTTCCTCATTTTGTGGATTCGGCGACACAAGCTTTGTTACTTCAGCGGCCCAAAATTAATCCTTCCATTCATGCTGCCTTCTCATTTGCCCTTAACGAGCCGCACTGAAGAGCGCGATCATCATCATGGGTGTCTTTTTGACAAATTTCGAAATCTCTTCACAGCGTTCTGACACGCTGCTCTGTCATTAAGCCATCACCACATACTTCCAATATTTCATGTCGAATTTCAACGGAGGAAGAACGCACTGCCTACAAAATCCGAATTACACTAAGAAAGTTTTTGAAGCTACGTTTCTGTTGCCTTTGCCATTCCACACCAATTTATCCCCTGAACAGCATCTGGACCACTGACCCTTTCGCTGTCTGTTGCATGCTAACCCTATAACTGCTAGCTGTTAAAGACAAATAAAATATTTCACTGATATCAGATTTACCGGATACGGAAGCTTACTTACGGAACACGCCACATGTCTGCATTAATACTGAGTAAGACTGTTAAGATGATTTTGACAAAGCTCCTTGTTGCACTGAAGGAAAATCGAGAAATTATTAGAAATGCACTCCGCCTCGAAGGTAGAATTGGTGACAACCATGATGGATCCAGCACACGTGCATGCACATGTATCGACGACATCAGTCACTGACAAAATTAAATTTAAGTGTTAAGGTTTGACATATAAGTAGAACAGTTTAAAGGTACAAAGTTCCTCGACCCGTTGTTAGTGAAATTTGTTTTGAAATGAACCAGAAAGTTGAATTGGGTTCTTCATCTTCCTGAGACACTTCCTTCTATTTTCAGCTCGTGGATAAAGCGTTCATCTTGTTCACCACATTAAAACTTCTACCTGCTGTTTACAAGACTGTTTTTCCACTTTCTAAGACTAACAAACTAATTAACTGTGAAAGTCACTGTCTTCTGATCTGTGACACCGTGTACATTACAGACAGGTGCCTGTATTGCAGAGGATACCCCTGAGTCCACCCTCAGGACAAAGGAAGAGTACTTTCCTCTTAAAGTTATGACATCCGTCTACCAAATTACACGTCGTCAGAAGCCAGAAGGCAGTAATCTTCAGACACACGGCTATGATAGCCTTAAAATTCATACACGTAAATATTTAGCCTAGCTGGCTAAAACCTGGACCAACAAATTCGTTCTTAAAATGTTGTAACTTAAATGTCCGGACAGCACGTCCCACTAGGCCCTTGGTGCTCCTGAAGGCATACAGCTCCAGCATTCGTCAAACGTCATTACTGTATGGAGATGCGTGGTTAGCATGACTTCCCGGTCTCCTCACACTCCGGGCATAGCCCCCGCTACCTACTGAACAGAAGCCTGGAACAGCCCCACGGCCGGTTCGGACGTGGTGGCAAGCAGAAGCATTCCCGTCACACCGCCAATCACATACCGATTCTCTTGTTACTCAGCCTGTAACCCAATCACTCTACGCTTAACTTCCCATCACTAATTGCGTAACACACTTAAGCAACTTTCGGATCTTGAGTAAGATTCGAGGCCTTTAGGGCAGTGAATATTTTGTTTGCGGTTTCTGGGCAGTTACCCTGTGTAGTCTAGAAAATGGGTATCGACATTTCGGAACTGCATACGCCATCTTCGTAATGATGTAGCAAGTACGTTCCACCACAGCATCAGTGGGCATCTATCACGTAATTCCAGTTCAAAAATATGAAGCTTTAAAAGAATAAATTGTCCCTCAAAGTTTCAGACTTACTGAGGTCTTCCAAACTCAGATTTGTGCTATGTGTATGTGTGTGTGTGCGCGCGCGCGCGCATGTGCGTATACGTGCGTGAGCGCGCGCGTTTGTGTGTGTCTGTGTGCGCGCGCGCGTTTGTGTGTGTCTGTGTGCGCGCGCGCGTGTTTGTGTGTGCACGTGCGTGTGTTTGTGTGCGCGCGAATGTGTGCGTGCGTGTGTTTGTGTGCGCGCGTGTGTTTGTGTGCGCGCGTGTGTTTGTGTGCGCGCGTGTGTTTGTGTGCGTACGTGCGAGCGTGTGCGCGTGTGCGTGCGTGCGCGTGCGCGCGTGTGTGTTTGTATGTACGAACACTTCTGATGGCCAGAGAACATTTAATTTCACGTTAACTTTTTAAGTAAAATCAAAACTGCCTGCTCTTCACCGCTGGCTAACATCCTGACCGACACTAATTAATAACACTGGTACAGAAAATGCCCTGAGCTGGCTACCAAGACGTCCTCTGCTTGACTCAAACCCTATCACATTAGGAAGTCCTACACTGCATCACCGGACCTGTAATCTACGGTGACTAGTTCACACGTATGCAGTGTCTTCTGTATACTTCCTCAGATAGTGTATTTTAGCTTTTTAAAGCACAAATATTGTGTCTATCTTATCTAGAATTAGTACAACCATTCTAAACGGCATAACGTTTATTAACCTTGTTCCTATCTCCGCAGTTTATTCCTGCACTTACAAAATAGCTTATATAACACAAATTAAATCAAAAGCTACACGGACCTGGCGGTCTGTAACAAATATTTGTGCCCTAATCACCGAATTAAGCATTGCTGTGATTATACACGAAAAATTTCTCTAAAGAGCAAAGCCATTTTTTAATGACAATGTTTTCTGTGATGTTGGAACGGAAATTTGAAGTACAATTTAGGTGAAAGTTTTTTAATATTTGATTAATTTCAGCAAACAGAGGGCTTTGCATCTCTGTGTTAGTTTTCGATTTTCAGACTGGATTTTGTTTTAATTTTCCGTTAATTTTGAATGGTATACTTAAGACGTATGCACGAGAGATAAATGCAGATTGAGGCGCCTGTTTGTCTGCTGATACATCCTGTAGCAACCTTCGCAGGCACGCACAGGAGTACGCCGCTTTACAGGTTTACTGTTGCTGGGAAAATGCGGCATATAAAGGGGCACGTAAGCTTACAAACATGTGGCTAAACAGAGAAGTAGGTTTTCATGTTAAGAGTCAACTAAACAGGTCAGTGGGTGGGGAATGAGTGTCACGCACTAACTGCAACTGTACGTACACAAAGACAAGGATGGGAAGGTATTCTCTAGTAGAACGACTGTTGTTTCGGAAGGGTTCTAGCATCATTATGTACATGATTCTACCCTCAAGATGGACGCAATGATTAACAAGAAAAGTAGGACCTGCGCGTAGGTGAGAGGATATTATTAAAATGAATATCACCTTTCAGTGAAACATCCGCATTGTGCTTCAGTCAAATATATATATATATATATATATAT